>PVIH01001812.1:0-16066 GCA_004025045.1 Sigmodon hispidus
CCCCCTCCCTCCCTCTCCCCCCTTTTCCTCCTCTCGGTTCTAATGGAAACTCACTATGAAATTTCCTCTCAGCACAAAGAATCAATGGATTAATTAAGACTGATAAAAAACATCGATGCTTTTTTTTAAAACAGAAAACATTTTAAAATCTAAATAGATCTGCATCATTAATACGCTTAATTAATAATGAATTTTATAGCTACTTCTGAATATCAAATATTCTCAGTATATCCCAAAAGGCCACTAGAGAAAAGAGTCATATCCCACTTTCCAGAGGAACAAGACAGGTCCAGCAATGTCTGCACCACAGGATGGATTTTCCCTCGCACACATTCGTAGCAAGCAGCTTTGGCAAACTAACCCAGGAGAATTTCTTTGAAGGCAATTATCTCCACATGCCCTGGGAAGTTGCTGGCTGGCTTTGTTTGTGCTTCCCCAGAACGGGGACCTTTCACAAAGGCACTGTTTTCCAAAGAACAACAAAAGCTGCTATTTTAAACTTGGGGGCTTGCGATTGTATCTGGACCGTTTACACAAGCAAGTGCTGGCTGACTGACATCTAACCCCGGTGTTTGCCCACTGTGGCTTCCAAGTAAAGCAAAGGAAAGAAGGGATTTGCATCTGGTCGCTCTCAAAGCCACCACAGAGGAGTTCTCCTGCAGCATTTGACTTTGCAACGTGGACAGAAAACACTGCCTAGCAATATCTTCAACACCGCCGTGTGCGTGTGTGTATGTGTGTGTGTGTGTGTGTGTGTGTGTTATCATGGCTTCATGACTTTAAGTCAGAATACCTGGTTCAAAACCACGCCTCACTGTTAGGAAGCTCATAAGGTCTCCAAGTTCCAGCTTCCCATTTGTAAGCCAGGCAGGGTAGTCATAGCACCCAAACTCCAGAAGGGCAGTGTCAGTAGTGGGAGGGGCTAATAGGCGGACACTGCCTCCCCCCACCGCCGGCTGCTCCTCAACATCACAGCAGAGCTCTCTCTCTAAATAGGAAATTGTCCAAAGTTCAATAAATCACAGAAGCAATAGCACTACTTAGCTCTGGGCATTAGGCTTAAAATAATAATAATAATAATATAACAATAACAATAAAAACTGCAAACTATCTTTACAGTCTCCCAGGGCTTTCTCTCAGAACACAAGCATAGATCACAAAATTTAGGCTGCAAAGCAGGACAGAGAACCAGAAGTCCCCAGCACATAAATTTCTCTCCAATAGGAATGTCATTTGAAAAAACAAAACCCTAAATCTTTCCAGGAAACCCAAACAAGCCAAGTGTGCTCAGCAGGGGGCCGGAATAAAATTTCTACCTTCCGGAGTTTAAAGTTGAGGAAACATTGCCGTGACTGCCTGAGACCAGCTGGGCTTCTTTAATAAAAAAAAATAAATTTCTATGTCAGAATTTGCAAGGGCCGGAGCTGAAACTGGGCAGGAAGCTCACTCTTGGGTTTTTGGAAGCAAGGGTGTCTGTCACCCCTCAGTGGGCAGGGAAACATCGGTAAGCCCTAGGTCAGAAGAAAGTCAGAGACTGAGCTGGCAGACCAGTTTTCTTTAGACTGGCCAGAATGCTTAGAGTTCAGTCCTGCCTGGTGGGGGAAGGGGTAGGGAACAGACTAAGTTCCACTGTCCTACCACCGCCGCTTAAAAAGCAAATAAAGAAAATCCACTAACCTTGCCTTGGGTCTGGGAAGCGAACCGGGCTGGGGTGAGCTTGTCTCCCATGGCAAAAAGCCCCAAAGTTAAGAAGCTGAGCCACCATCGAGAGCATTGCCAGCCAGCTCCTCTGAGCACATGGCATGGTTCAGTTGTTGAGGAAAAGAAAAGTCAAAAAAAGTTTTAGCTCTCAGCTGCAGATATCAAGTCCTCGCCTGTGGCCACGCAGGAAGATGCAGCGGGGCATGGTCCAGGCGTGGGAAGGGAGCGGCCAGCAAGCTGCCCGCGAGCTCTAGTGGCTTTTGGACGCAGAAGGGGGCCGGCGAGCAAATCTCTCCCTTTCCTGGAGGGTAGTGAATGAGCTGAGAGCGTCTGCTCTCTGCAGGCCAGATCGTGGACTGGGTCAGAGCCAAGGGGTGCAGCCCACCCCAGATCCCCACCCCTCTGCTATCCCCACCCGCCAGGCTTCCAGCCAGCTTGCACATCTTCCTTAGGGACGCCCTCTCCTCTCAAGCTCCTCCCTCCAGGATCAGAGCCCGGGCCCGCGGGCCAAATAGGGGAGACCCCAGCCTGCTAGGAATGAACTAGAGGAAGAGTCAGTCAGAGACTTCTAGGATAGCTCCATACACACATACACAAACAGAATAAAATGTCTGCATAAATAGTGAGTTAAGGGCCAGATGGGACTCCATTTTCTGTGTCCTTCTGAGCTCCTCCCAGACCCTGAACTTACCCTATTCTGTCAAGACTCCCACCCACTAGCAGCCCGCTGGGATTTTTCTTGCAGTGCAGGCTAAAACTTCCACTTAACAATTAATAGGCAATATTTCTCTTTGCCAAGTCACACAGGATACGATCCAAGCTAATCTGCTACCTTGACCCTGGACAAGTCTCTTCATCTGTAGGGTAGGTGAAGCTAGAGCAAATGCTAGGAGGACTTAAAACCCACCTCTCTCAGCAGCAGAAGACTGGAATCACAGAGAGAGGAGTCAGCCCGAGCAGGCCTTGAGCATTTAAACAGTTTGCCAGCCAGGGTTGCCCCAGTATGTGTGTGTGGTATGTAGTATGTATGGGTGTGGTATCTCTGTTGTGTGTGGTGTGTGTGTTTGTGCAGGCGGTGCCTATGTTGTGTATGGTGTGTGTTTGTGTGTGTTGTTATGCAGTGTGCTATGTGTGTGGTGTAGTTGTGTGTGTGTCTGGTGTAGTTGTGTGTCTGTTGTGTGTATAGTTTGTATGTGGTGTGATATGTGTGTGATCTGTGTGGTGTGTGTATGTGATGTGTGTGTAGTGTGTGTATAGTGAGTGGTTTGTGTGTGTGGTATTGGGGGGGGGGAGTGTCCATTCAAATACTCAGACTTTCTCATCAGTGAGAGAATGCCACAAAGCAGGAGTTGCCAAGCATCTTGAGAATTTACTAGGATAACCCAGCCAAAATTCTTTACCTCTGGACTGAAACAGACCTCCTTACTCCATTCGGAAGGAATTTGGCTTCCTATATGAAGGTCCCTTTGGCTGTCAGCCAATCACATGCCTTCAACAAGATATCTGGGATGTTAGCTCACCCCAGGCCTTGCTTGCATTGAAACAGGACAGCCAAGTCATCCCCAAGGTCCAAATGCAAGGCCTGAGATGGGCAGTCCAAAGGACTTCATGCTGGGAAACAGCTGTCAAGACTTTCTGAGGGACCTTAGTTTTCTCCTTTTTGCTAGGACAAGTATATTGTCTTAAAACAACACAGATTTATTGTCTTCATTTCTGGAGATGAGAAACAGAATTCACTGGACTAAAATCAAGGAGCTGAATTCCTGTCCAGAGGTCCTAAAAAGAATCTGTTTTCAACTTCCAGCTGCTGAAATTCTCTAGTTCCTACTTTTCTACCCCATCTTCAAAGTCAGCAATGGCTGGTTGAGTCTTATCCATGTAATGTTTCTCTGACTCTGTTTTTCCATTCATCGCCCTTTCTGCGTACATTGAGTGTCACCCTCATCATTGGAATTATCTTTGGCTGAATAGCATGCTGATTCAACCTGCAGCCTCCAATTCCCCTGGCCATGTAGTAGAGCATGCTATGTCATGATAAGGAAGCTGGGAAACTGTGCCTGAGCCCCTGTTCCTACCATGTAAGCTGGAGGTAGCAAGTCCACAACGTAAGTTAAAATAGATAAAATTTTTGGTTGTGAGCCTAGCCTGTGAAGGCTGAGCCATCTATCCAGCCCTACCCTTACACAATTATACATGCATGCAAAACACCAATTCACATAAAATAAAAATTTTTTTTTAAAAAAAGAATAGATAAAATTTAGTAGGCACCATGGCCTGCCAGATATGCATTTACAAGATCATTTAAAAATGCTTTGAACTGAACTCTTATGCATGTTCTTTTAATTCTCTACTCCCTACTCCTGGCCCTGCCCTGTACTTCTTCTCTTCTCTTCTTCTTTCTCTCTCTCTCTCTCTCTCTCTCTCTCTCTCTCTCTCTCTCTCTCTCTCTCTTTCTCTTAAGAGCAATCAGATGTTTTCTGAAGACCGAGATTTCTTCTGGCTCCCATGCCCTGGAAAGAGATCTGTTTCTTAAATAAGAAGTCAAAGGATTCTATGGTGCTTTGACATCCTACTTATATCAAGGATGAACCATTGAACTCTAGTTTTGTAGATTAATTTTCTGAACTCGGAAACTATCCCCCTGGTCCTCTTCCTCACATATTTTCAAGACCATGCTAAGTTTGGATGTGGATAGTGTCACCCAAAGGCTGATGGGTTAAAATACTCTTTCACCCATATTTCTAAGGTAGTAGTATTGGAAGGTACTGTGAACATTTGTAAGATGAACCCTCAGGTGAGATCTTTAGTCACTGGGGATAGGGCATCAGAGAAAATTATGGGATACCCTCAGTCTCTCAGTCTCTCTGTTTCTTAGCTTGTAGCGTGATTCATTTGTTCAGACATGAGCTTTTTACTCTGCTGCCTGCTGACCTCACCATAGGTCTAAAGTCACGGACTGTGGTCTATAGCATACAGTCTTGGACTGAAGTCTCAAATAAGCCTTTCTCTTGCTAATTTTAACTGCCCAGGTTGGTCAATGAAGTAAGACAACCAATACAGACCCTAACTTGGAACATCATTTATTTAGAAGTCATTCAACACTAAAACCTTCCCATATAAGATCCCACTAAAGCCTTTTATCTTTTCAGCCCATTCAACACCTCGTAGTCAGTACACTGGTCCTTTAACCCTTTAATATAGGCTTTCTCATCTTGCTCTTTCCATCTTAGATTCTCAAACACTGATAAGCTTTGTCCAGCTCATTTCCTTTGTGCTCAGTGATTACTCTATGACCTGCTTCTTTAAACAAGTACCTTTAGGATTTCACATTTTCCTCATCAAAATACACCCTTGTTCCACCAACAGCTGACTTTCTCTGCTCTGTTGAAAAGATGTTCATCATTGTCTCCCATGGTGCAAATTGGTGATTCATTTCTCCAACCTTCACAATGTGGCTCAGAATAAACATGGATTCTGTTACTATTCTATCACCAAGCTCCTCCCACTTTTTCCAGGACTTATAAAACCTCTTTGAAGTTTGAAGTTTTCTAGAGGAAGGCTAATCCTCTCAACTGTTGTCTGCTCAGTGGTAACTTGTATTCATGTTTGTTTGGTTGGTTTGGTTTGGTTTTCCCAGCTATCTTGGAACTTGTTTTATAGATCAGGCTGGCCTTAAACTCAGAGATCCACCTGCCTCTGCCTCCATATTGCTGGGATTAAACTATCTTTAATTCCATGCAGATGTGCTACCTTTGAGAGCAAACTACAAAAATATTCATGATCCCAGAGTAGAATGACAATTTCTGATAGAAGTACCCATGAATGTGACCATGCTCGGTGTTGAGCTAACATCATTATCTACATCCCTTTCTTTAATCACTACAAAAAGCCCTATTATGTGAGTATCTGCATGCTGCAGGGAAACACACTAAAATGTTAAGTGATTTGCTTTGATGACTATGAAATGAATGTCCAGGATGAAACAATGGAGTCAAGACATTTAAAGACTTAGTCAGATCACTATACACATCCAAAAGCAGTTCCATTTTTACTAAGGGAAATGCCCTCTTGGAATGTTCTCACTCAAAAGAGAGAGGCTAAGAATAATAAGACACGCTTTGATATTGTTAGAGGGCCATGAGTAGTGTCCTAGTTTGCTTTCTGTTGATATAATAAAAACATAAAAAACATTATTTGAGACAATGTGGGAGAAATGAATATTTTTTTTCTTACACATCCTGACCACAGTCCATTATTGAGAAGCCAGGGGGAATATATCAAGGCAAGAACTGAAGCAGAGCCCTTAGTAAAAGGGGAAAGATTTATGCAATCTGAAGAGAAACTAGAGTATGGCAGAGCCCTTAGAAGAGAGCTGTCTACTGGCTTTATCTCCTGGCTCACTGGGCTTGCTTTTTTATATACTCAGGATTATCTCCTTAGGAGTAGCACCATCCACAATGAGCTGGGCCCTCTCACATACATCATTAATCAAGAAAATGCGCCATACACTGGTTAACCTCTCCATCAAGGGTTACTCTTCAAAGATGAGTCCCGCTGTGTCAAACCATCCCAGGTAGTAGTTTAATTCACTATGTTGAAGTATTTTCCACATAAACACAAAAATTATGACAAAAGATATGGGACACCTTTAAAAAAGTTTCCTGTTTAGACTGTTTTAATAGTACAAAATATAGCTGAAGGATAAGAAAAATTAGCTCATTGTATCTTTCATATTTGTTATTTCCTTAACAGAGGAGAAATAAACACGTACACTGATGAACACATGAACACACACATACACATACACCATGACTTGTCACCAAAAATTGCAAATGATCACACCACAAAAAAACATTTCACAGCTGTTGGCAACATTATTGTCTTGATTGCTATTTTCTTTTAAACATTTCTGTAGCCCTTGGAATAAGGTGGTAATTTATCTTTGTAACCTTCATTGTAGGTCGCTGCATGACCTTTCCCTGTACTCTGAGCCATGAGGCAAGGCCTGTGGATTGCTGGCTGTACATTCTGTGCTTAACACCCAGTTCCAGTTAATGTCTGGTTTCCTGCCTGCGGGGGTTAGAACAGATGAGTTTAAGTTAGAATAGGTGAGCCTAAGTTGTTTGCTACATGTCAGTACTATTTCAACCACCTGAAAATAAGTTGTTTACCTCAAGTCAGTAACTTTCAGCCACCTGTGCTCTGTCCCAGATAGTTAAGTCTGAGCCTGAGTCTCAATAAATGGTATGTAGTATTCTTATTGCACAAATGACCCAGGAGTCTTGGTGTCTTTCAGTCACCAGGCCCTAGGTAGTGCAGGCGCTACACTTCAGGAGTGCCAATTCACTTTTACTCTTCTAACCAATTGTATTAAATGGATAGGTGGGTCAATAACCAACAGAAACTACTTTGTACACTCTCAACCCCAGAGAGTCTGTATTACCAAATCAGCTTAAGACTTTGCCTTCCATTTGTTACAGGTTAGATAAAGCTTCCTAACTTTGCAGTTAAGCGATGCCATCATGGCTGGCTCATTCTTCTGATGCTATAACTAGTCAGCTGAATTAATGAAGCAATGTCCCCTTTGAAAGCTATGACTACAAAAGGCTATGAAACCCTGATTAATGAAACATACTGTTGGCTTCAGGAAACCACACACCTCAAATAGAATGTAGCATTGTTGTACATCAGTTCAGCCTAATCAAATGAAATGTAGCTAGGCTGGCCAGCTGATAACACATGGGAAATTGTTTTAGTCATGGTTACTGCTGCAGTGATGACTACATTATGCCCAAAACAACTTGAGGAAGAAAGGGTTTATTTAATTTAGGCTTCCATAACACTGTTCATCACTGAAGGAAGTCAGGAACGCAAGTAGGGTAGGAACCTAGAAGCAGGTGCTGAGGCCATGGTGCGGGTACGGCTTACTGGCTTGCTCAGCCTACTTCCTTATTGAACCCAGCACCCAAGCCCAGGGATAGCCCCACCCGCAATGGGCTGGGCCCTCTCTCATCAATCCCTAATTAAGAAAATGCCCTACTGGCTTGCCTGCAACACTATGTTATGGAGAGGCATTTTCTCAGTTGAGGCTCCGTCCTCCCCAGTGACTGGAGCTTGTGTCAAGCTAACACCAAACCTGCCAGCACAGAGATCAGCCAAGAGGTCAAATGAGGTGAGATGAAGACCAGGAGAAGCCCATAGCAAGGTGTCAGAGTCTGGGCAATGTAAATGGAGCAGGAGAAGCCCATAGCAAGGTGTCAGGGTCTGGGCAATGTGAATGAGGCAGCTGTCCCAGTACAATGCAAGCTATCAGAGAGTGAGCAGAATGAGGAGGGTATCCACTTGAGGGAATGTCCCCCAATAGGATAAATAGGGTGATGGTGACAACTGATGGCTTTGATTAGTCACATACAGAGAGATTGATGAAGTAAGTATATATAATAGAAATCATAGGAAGCAACTTTCTCACTGACAGTAAAAAGAAGGAGAAATATAAACAGAGAGAAATGTAAAATGAGCCTTAAAATGAAAATTAAGGTGCTGACATAGGCTAGTAAGTAATGTATGTATAGATGCATGCAGAAATGAAATCAGGAGTGTATGCATAGAAGTATAAGCATGAGTGTGTGTGTATGTATGTCTCCTAAACCTAAAAGCTTAAGGTCATTAGACCAATGACCCTCTATAAACAATGTGCACACTGGCTCATAGATCCAAACTATCATTTTCTCATAAAAAAAGCCTGTGTTCCTTAGAGAAGTATGTAATGCTAAGTTGTAGAAAATGAATGAGGCTGCTCAAAAAAAAAATCAAGGAACTACTAGAAATGAGATGGTGTCAGTAGGGCAGAGGGGCTGGCATGCAAGGGATGCTATTTGTCAAATAGCAGTAGAAAATTTCTAACAGCAATAAAGAGTTAACCACATAATAAAAACATAACTCACAGTCTGTACTGATTCAAGTACATAAGCGAATAGAAATGTTGTTGAAGACTGAAAACATCATGTAATATTAAATGCATCCTTTGGATATTTATTAATTATAAAATCCAAGAGCATACTTTGGGTAATTCTAGCAGACATCACCTTGAGTATGTCAATAACATGAACATAATCAGTAATGTGGGAAGCTGAAGCCATGTTCTCTCTGCTGGGTTGCAATGAGAAGTTCAGCATTGCTTACATGGATACCTAATCCAAATCTAGCAAGGAGGGAACACAAGAGCTACCAAAAATTGCAGGAGACTGCACAAAAAACCTGGCACCATTCTTTAAAGGAAATAAAGTAAAAAAGAAATGGGAAAGTCAAAGGGAATTTTCCAGGTGGAAGAAGATAAAAGAGATTTGACAACCGAATGTCACACATAATTCTGAATGAGGTACTCTTGTCACAAAGACCATTGTTGGGACAATTAATGAAATTTGTAAGGGAACTATGGGGACCAGTTCCCTAACAGTTATATCACCATTAATTTACTGCTTGTGATTATGGAGGGATATCTGTGTTGACTTCTAACATGCATTAAGGCATTTGGAAGATGATGTAGTGTGTTGCTGACAGCTTATTCTTTAAACCGACTCATCACAAAAACTTCTTTTTCAATGCTATCTCCAACTTCCTGCAATCTTGGGACAGTTTCTAAATTAAAAAGTACCAGACTTTTTAATTTAGCAATTTAACACTTAATAAAGATGGCACAGTGATAAAAGTTGGAGAAAACTGTTAATGAGGTGTATGTATTCTGGAAGGCAGTAGCCAAGTATGTGTCAATGAATGGTAGTCTCTGGACAAGTGAGAAAAAATGCACAGGCTGGTAACCATGAACTTATCATGACCAGACTGTTCCTGGACTGGTCTTGAGCCTAATAAAAATGATCCACCCCCTCTTCTTTTATTCTGTCATAAATACAAAGCTTTTTGGAGCCCATTCCCTATAGAGGGTTACCTGGCTCAGCTCTGATCTGGGGGAGGAGATTGATCTTGATATACCAGACTCTGCTGACTCCCCATGGAAGGCTACCTGAGGAGCGGATTGGGGGTTGGGATTGGGGGAACCTGGAAGTTGAGGGAGAGGAGGAAAGGGAGGGAAAACTGGGATTGGAATTTCAAATAAAAAACACATTTTAAATAATAAAAAAAGAATATATATTTACTATTGCATAAGAGTGGAAATAAGGGATATAATGTGTCAAGGAGCTTTTGAATGTTATTGTCATAGCAAACAGTTATTCATTTAATGTATTTTATTGACTGTTTACTGTGTGCAAACATCAAGAATATAGCAATAAATAAAACAAAGTTATGCTTACATATGCTCTAGTTTGGGGATGTGGGAGAGAGAAGGATAGAAAATAAATAAACATTAGTATATAATATGTAAGGCAGTAGTAGCAGCCAATAGATACCAATAAGTAGGCTAAATACTATAAAATAAAGAATGTTTGGGAGTGTAGGTTTATATTTTACTTAAGAAGCCCAAAAACTAAACTATGGTAAGTTTAGTGCAATCAGTGTTCTTGAAATCCAAACAGATGAAAAGTCCCATCACAGAGTGGTATTAGAAAGAGTTGGAAATGCCAGAGAATGTCTAAGTCTTGGTTGACTTGCATTTTTTATGCTCTCTGAACACATTGCACTGAACCAGAAGCCTGGGAGTAGCATGGGAATGTGGGGAGGTTTCTCATCCCCAGATGAGGGACCAGCTGAGAATCAGCACATTTTGTTCTGGTCCTGGAGAATCACTCCCCAGTATTACTGGATTTTTGGTATTCTGCTGGGATCTCTGAGAACAGAATGTTAATTGTGTCCCCAAGAAACTTGGAAATGAAAAGATGAGATCAGTTTAGGCAGCCATAAGTATAACACTATCCACTTTCTAGTCATGATTGGAGCATAATTTCAGCATGAGAAACACTAATCCTATTTAAAGTATACAACTTTATATGTGTTGAAAAATATGCATATAGACACGTGAGACCATCATTACAATATTACTCTGGTTCACATAATAATAAATATATATGAATCAAACCAGCTGTTTCCTAGATGGCTTCTTTGGAAGACCTTTCTTGCTGTGTCTAGTTAAATGATCTCTAAGTTCAGGTAGCTATCCTTCTTCTTCCTGTCACTAATATTTGGGGATTATTTGAGGCATAGCTGTAGAATTTTGTATAAATGGGTTACTCAGAAGTTCTCACTTTTATTTGTCTTGTTTCTTTGGGCATTCTTTCTGAAATGTGTGGATGCCATGTGTGTTTGATTGTTTTTTCTGATTCCCAAGTTCTATTCCATTGTATCACAATCAGTCAATTGATGTCACTAAATATAGAAATGATAGAAAGTGGAGCCTAAAAACAGACAGGGACATTTGTGCTGCTGATGCATGTTGGAGATCTTTCCCTGGATCTGTGCAAACAACTGTCCCACTTACTGAGACAATTGAGTTCCCATGGAAAGTATGTTTCTTCCCTGAATAATACAGTTTTAAAAAAAAGAACCTTGAAGTTAACCCTAGATTAAAACTAAAGATTTCTTTATGATTTTTGTTGAATTTTAACATTGCTTGCATTACTAGAGAGAAATGTGAGTCATCTCCAAGTCCATGAGACAAGCATTTGCAATACTTTGATTTTGCACAGTACAGAAAGCCAGACTGTTTTCTTCAGCACCCTTTCATGAGGCCCATGAGGCTGTGGAGGGGCAAGAGCCTCTGCTAACACCTTTATCCATCTTGAAGCCCAATGGTCTCCATGGCAGCAGGGACTTCCTTTGATGTTTTATAGGCCCCTGTCTGTTGCAGATAATACTGACTCATACTATCAGTTATTTGACTGGGTCACCTGAGAGACCTCCAGATAAAGAGTTGTGTTGATTCAGCCACTGGTTCCTAGAATAAGGCGGTGCCTATGACCAGATTAGTGTGGTGTGATTCATCTTTAAAGGTGAGAGTGTTGATCTTTTTATGAATAGACTGGTATTGTTTTTGAAACTGAGTATGAGAAAGTCAGAAGCACGGGCTACACAGATTAGTGCAGATTAGCATGTAAGAATTAGGGAAGTCTGTGAACACAAAGAAGTAATAATTCACTTGAAAGTGAGTTAGAAAGTGGGCAACTGAGCCAAATTTCATACAGAAAGACTCATGTTAATTAGGTGGTTTTGATTGTTTTTTTTCACTTGATTATAAGTAGTGAGTGTGGGGACCATGTTTTATTCATTTCTGCATATTACTCAAAGATGAATCTGCTAAATATTTGATCAGAGGATGAGTGTATGGATGAATAACTTAGTGAGGGAAAGTATGAGAAACATTTGAGGTCTATAGATAACACTCATTTGCTAAAAAGATTTGGATTTCTCTCCTAACTCCCATCTGACCTTGAAAGACAAATTCTAGCCTTGGTATTAGACTATTTCCACCTTCCTTTGCTCACAGGAATAAGTATTCTCCTCTAAAGATTTACTGAAAGCAAAAGTAGTTGGCCATGCAAGTGGGTGTATCTGTGTGTGTTTGTGTTGACATATACACACATGTACTACATTCTTAAGAAGGGATACATAATATTACTCAAGCAGTAGATGTAGCATTGGTCTGTTCAAAGGGCCACTATCATGCCATTTCTGCACATAGTCTGACATCTAACCTTGCAACACAAACAAGAAAGAGAAATCAATCAAGAGTTGTTGCTCTGCTGGTGAGTATTGGAAACTGAGACTCACTGTAAGTCCACCAATGTTTCCTCACAGGATAGGGTGGGGTTTACTTTTAGTTTTATAATATTTCATTACTGATACTAGTATAAATTATTTACACTTTTAAATATGAACACTAATGTTGAGAAGACTAGATAAAACATTGTCAAAATCTCACACTACAGCAGCAGCTTGAAGTACCTCAGCAATCTTTCTCTATAACAACACCAGATGTTTCTTATTTAGATTGCTAATGATACGTGGCTTGATGAAGATATGTGAAGACACTCTCCAACCTTATGTAGACAGTGTATAAATATCTAGCCAAAGGAATATGCATCTTGAACATCAACAGAGTATCGGAAATACAGTTTTGTCTTCCTATGTAAACGAGTAAGATGAAAGAGATAGTGACATTCAGTAAACAAAAGAAATGAGGAATATCGTTGCCTTCTTACTATCAAGAGAGAATTTCCAGATTGCAATGCAGATGAGTGGATGGACTTTAAACAATACACTTACCTGACATTGAGAAGACAGTCAGGAATTGGAGTTGGCCAAAGTAGCAAGGAGTTTACAGGGAAGGCCGCAGGAGAGGAAGGACCTGCCAGAAGGGAACAGAGGTGCAGTAAGAAAGTTCTAGAACATTATAGAGGATTCACTCTCATCTCCTTTATTGAATTCTAATCATCCTATGCATGTCATATAATCACCTAAAGCAAAAGGAGAAATAAAATATTCAAACCAACAGTGCCAACAATGGCATGTAGCTGGAAATTCTAAGTGTTATAGCTCTGAGGGGGAAGGAAAGCGATGAGGGTTAGAGAGAGGATGATGATAATAAAATGAGTAGAATTCATTACATACATGCTTAACACTGTCAAAGCATTAAAAAAGAATATTTAAAATAATATCAAAGGAGCCATTATCCAATAAAGTAAAATTTATCATAGGTATCATCCAATTAAAAAATATTATTTCAGGAGTTAGGAATTTAACTCAGTGGTAGACTACTTGCTTAGCACAAGGCTCTGGGTTTGGTCCTTAGCTCTGAAAAAAACCAAAATAGAAACAACAACAAAAGTATTATTCAAAGAAGCAAATGAATAAGGAGAACTAGACCCAGGAATAATATTGTTGATAATTATTACTAAATAAAGATATTTAGATTCAAGGAACTAAATTATTTAGAGAAAGGCAAGAAAGTATGGGCATGGTAAAGAAAACCATGAGAAATATGAAAAAAACAGCAAGTCAAGTTTTTAGAGATATAGATACATATGCAAAGGATGTAAATACATATACATACTCATATATGTTCTCTACATATACAAGATGGTCAATAATTCACAAACACAGAAATACAAAAACTACACAAAAGGCACATCACAACCCAAATGCTCAAAACAATGTGAGATCTAGTATGTAACCATAAAATAGGGTAAGGAATTCTATAGCTCAACACAAAGAAGAGTGAGACAAACTTTAAGTCCAAAACAAACCAAGCCAGAAGACAATCAAACAATATCTCTGAAATCCTGAAAGCAAAAGGAAAACTACCAATCAACAGAAAGCATCCTCAGCGTACTACAGGCTGTGAAGTTTAAGATCAGGGTCTCAGCTGAGTGGCTGCATTCGAGCTTATTTAGACAGTGTTATTCTCTATTTTCCTCATGTTATGAGCCAGGTTTTAGGGTCTTCATACCCCTTGTGAATATTGAGCTTCCAAAGGCCTCATCTCCTGGCAACATTCATTTAGAATTTCAACTTAGGATTTAGAAGGCTAGAAAGATCTAAACGTCATAAACAGTTTGCCAGCTTCTTGAAATTGTAACTAACTACCATGATGACTTAATCCACTCTACTCTTTGGCACTAATTCAATACAAATGGAAGCAATTGTGTATCTACCCTAAGCTATAAGCACCATCATTGTCTTAGTTAGGGTTTCTATCTCTGTGAAGAGACACCATGACCACAGAAACTTCTATTTAAAAAAGCATTTAATTGGGGTAGCTTAGAGTTTCAGAGGTTTAGTGCATCATCATCATGGCGGTACATGGTGGCATGCAGGCAGACAAGATGCTGAAAAAGTGTCTAAGTGTCCTACAACTTGACTTGCAGGCAGCAGGAAATGGTCTCAGGCCCTGGGCATGGGTTGAGTTTATATGAGAGCTCCAAGCCTGCCTCCACAGTGACATACTTTCTCCAAGGTCACACCTACTTCAACAAGGCCATCGTTCCCAATGCTACCACTCCCTTTGGGTGGCCATTTTCTTTCAAACCACCTCATTCCATTCTTTGGCCCCCAAAAGCCTGTAACAATATCATAATGCAAAATGCATTTTGTCCAACTCAACAGTTCCCAGAATCGATTATAGCCTCAACGATATTTAGAAGTCCAAAGTTCAAAGTCTCTTTTAAGATTCATATAATCTCTTAACTGTAATCCCCTATAAAACTAAAATCAAAAAGCAGATCACATATTTCCAACATATAATTACTATTTCATTACCATTTCAAAACACAGGGAAGGGAAGATAGTGAGGAAATACTGGATCAGAGCAAGATTAAAAAGGAGCTGGGCAAACTTCAAACTTTGCATCTTTATGTCTGATATCAAAACTTCTTCAGATTTTCAAATTCTTTCAGCTTTGATGACTGCAACATACTTCTCTTTCTTGGGCTGGTTCTCCTCCCTGCTAGCATCTTTCCTTGGCAGGTATCCCATAGCTCTGGCATCTGCAACACCTTGAGAACTCCAAGGCAATCTAGGATTCACTTCCACAGCTTCAAATAGTGAGTTCCATGAGCCTCCATTCAGGGACACCCTTGACACATGCCTGGCCCCAGAGGCTTTTCTTAGTCACACAGAGAAATTACATAACCTATTTCTTCTGTCCTTAATTCTAGAACCACATGGCCAAAGGTGCCAAGTTCTTCTGCTTACTGGGGCTGGAATATGGCCCCCCTCCTTCAATGACATCTTAACCAACTTTCTGTTTTCAAAGGTTTCCTTCACTTCCTAAGCTTGGCTGTCTTGAAACTGGATCTATAGATCAAGCTGACCTGAAAATCAGAGATTCAGCTGCCTCTGCCTTGACAGTGCTGGGATGTAAGGAGTGTACCACCACACCACTGGCTCTAAGCCTTTCTTTAATTTCTTTTTCACAAGTTAGAAAGTAAACCTAGTTGGATCTTGCCCTCAGATAGCCATGCCCTTTATTTCATTTTCTAAAAATTTGTTTTTATTTTCTTGAACAAAGGACTTAGTTCCATTCCACTTCCTGATGTTCTTTTTCTCCTCAAATTTCCATTTTGTATTTTTTTCTTTTTCACCTTGCTCCTTTTTATAAATATTCATTAGAGTTAACACTAGTAACCACATAACAGAGTTTATACTAGGCTGTTTTGAGATTTCTTTAACCAATGCAGTTAATCCAAAACGCTTCATTTTAGCCGTGAGCAGACTTTTCAGACAAGGACAAAAAGCAGCCACCCTCTTCACCAAAATATCACAAGAATGATTACTAAGCAACATAATAAAATTCTTTGCCTCTGAAACCTCTTGATCCATGCACCCACAGTTCAATCTTCCATCTCCTTACTAGTATGGCCCATTAATCAGTGCTTGAAGCATCCCACTGCCTCCCTAACTCAAAGTACCAAAGTTC
>PVIH01001812.1:16166-70738 GCA_004025045.1 Sigmodon hispidus
AAAAAAAAAAAAAAAAAAAAAAAAAAAAAAAAAAAAAAAAAAAAAAAAAAAAAAAAAAAAAAAAAAAAAAAAAAAAAAAAAAAAAAAAAAAAAAAAAAGAAGAAAAGAAAAAAAAGAAGAAAAAAACCCATTTATTTGGGGTGGCTACCAGTTTCAAAGGCTCAGTCCACTATTATCATAGTAGGACATGGTAGTATACAGGCAGACATGGTGCTGGAGAAGGAGCTGAGAGTTCTACATTTTGATCCACAGAGAACAGGAAGTAAACTGTGCACCACACTGAGTGTAGCTTGAACAAAGGAGACCTTAAAGCCCATCACAAGAGACACACTTCCTCCAACAAGGCCACACATTCCAACAGTGCCACTCCCTATGAGCTTATGGAGGCCAATTATATTCAGACCACCACAATCATGTACAGCAGTGTCTCCTGTGAAATCTCCAACCAGCAATAAAACAAATCTGTCAATAGTTGAATACATAAACAAATTTTATGTATTGTAGAATAATACTAAGCAATAAAAAGAACAAACTATACTTGGGAGCACAGATAAGAATATTCAGAGCCAAGAAGCTAGACCGTTGTCTCCTCACACATAAACAAACATGATGCATAGTGTGAGGTTGCACTGATAAACACTTCTGGGGAAAATAAACTACTCTTTAGTGACAGAGGCACACCAGAGTGAGCAAGTCAACAGGAGGGATCAATTGCAAAGGTGAGGAGAGGAAGCTTTGTATGTGTTGGCATTTTGTATTGCGAGCACCAAGTACACAAGTTGTAAACATGCTTCTTTAATAGAATCAAATAAGCAATCTGTCTTTATAAATGGCTCCACTGGCTTTATTGGAAAATAGGCCTCTGATTCCTCTCTGGTTCCAAGTTTTCTAACTCCAATAGTCACATCTTGCTGATAAAACATTATTTTTTTTCAAGTGATTTTGGTAGACTGGCGAGATTCATTGAGCAAGTTATATGGTACTTCTATATTTTTCCTATAAAGACATGTGTAAGGTGAAATTTGGTGAAGTACACTTCATTGAAAATTGGAAAGAGGTGGTAACCATGAGTAGCTGTTGAACTGTTAAGATGAACCTAGGTGTCAGGTAAGGTGCTTGCCAATGCAAGCCTGAAGATATGATGTAGTCCTTAGAACCCACAGAAAAGTGTGAAAGGAAAGGTAATTTTCTGCAGCTAGAGGAATGGTTCTGACTGAAAAAGCATTCATTGACTGCTCTTTCAGAGGACTCAGGTCCATGGAGGCTCATAATCTTCTATAATTTCACCCCAGGGCCATTCAACCCTGCCTTCTGGCCTTTGTTGACACCAGAGATGCACATGGTGCATAGGCACCCATGCTAGCAAAACATTCAGACATATAAAATAATTTTTAATTAATTAATAAAGTTGTCTTTGAACTTTTAACTGTACACCATGGCATGCATGCCCTCTACACACACCATTTGTGTGTTCATGACACTCGCATATTTACACACTCACACAGGAGCAGAACAAATGTACATGAAAATCCAGTCAGGTTAGTTAAGCCAGGTTTAATAGATTTAGAGTGATAGTTAAATTGACATTTTATTTCATCCTCAGAATATTTTGAAGTAATGAAGATTAGTTAAAATATCTTCTTCTAAAACAAGTCTTCATTAGTCCTTTGGATTGTTAGCCTGAATAGAGAAACCTCCTTACTCAGATGAGATCTGTGCAGGACTCAAAAGGCAACAATAGCTTCCTATGCATCAAAAATGTCAGCTTTTGTGTTGTGCGAGTTGTGATTAGGAGACCTGGAAAAGGATTTGAAACAGAACTTTCTCATTATGGCAGGGTGTTCTACCTGGAAATTGCTTTTCCCTTGTTGAGTGGATGTTAGTGGTCAGAAAAGAACAGGAATTAATGACTAATTTGTGGGTTCAAGCCCCATATAACTTTCCAGGCACTTTGTCAAGAGCTGAGGATACAAAATTAGACATGACTAAAATGTTCAAGATGCATTCATTTTAGAGGACTTTCTTGTTGTGGTTTAGTGAGCATAATAAGCACAATAGTCTTATGGGAACTTAGAAAGAGTGATTGATTCTTTTTGGGGAGCACTGAGAATTATAAAATCCTCAAAAAAAAAAAAGAAGAAGAAAAGAAAAAACCAATAATGTGTGAGTTGAATCTTCAAGGCAAATCAGGAGCTCAAAGTCAAAGTGTTGAGAATACATGAATGTCAAGTGCTCAGTCCTAAATGGGACATCTCTATCAACCCCTCCAAGACTCAGGGAACAAGGAAGATGGGCAAAAAGAATATGGGTAAGAAGATGGGGAAGAGTGCTGGGAAACACCAGATACTGTCCTTTCAGCTGTGGCTACCTACGTAAGACTGGGCCCATCACCATTCCATCTTGTATAGGGAAGGAATTCAAGACATTCTCCTTTGTCCACTGAGGGACTTTGCGTGGCTAATGGAACCAGTGCTCACTCTTCAGTGGAGTAGCCATTGAGAAGTTGCCAGTGTTCCAGGAAATAATCCCCAAGTCATCCTCAAGCAAGTAACCGTGGTGAAACTCAGAGGGGGCGGAGTTGAAAACAGGAGCCTGGGAAGGTTAGAGACAGGGGACAAAAAAAGGTAATGTAGATAGAAAAATCATAAATTCCTTATATGTACGTACATAATTTTTAAAAGAAATTTAAAGCTGAAAAATTACAAAAATATCTCTAAGAAAGAAAACTTGTACTTCAGGTGACAGAAAATAGACTAGAAATCCCCACCTGAACAAAGAGAGTATTTGTGGTGGACAAAGAAAAGAAAGGAGGTGCTTCAGGATGCTGTGAATGACCAGGGAGTTAACACTCCTGTAGGTCGGGGTTCTGGGTGTTATATTGACAAGGGAATGACAACACTGTAAAGATCCATGTTTGTGTGAACGGAGGTGTGAAATGATTGCATCAGAAGTTTCAAAGAATACCTATATCCCTTCATACCTGTTAGCTAGCCTCATTCCCAGGACCCTGAATAACCCTGTCCCCAGATGATCTGGCCTCTTCCTGAGATCTCTCTACAAATATCTATCTCTAAAATATATCTCTATATTCTAACAGTAAGAAAGTCAGTCCCTAATACAACTGATGCTCTGCCTGTGTTTCTCTGGTTCTACCTTCTGATTGTAATTTATTGGTCTTCCAGTATCTTGAGTTGGATGCTTAGATCATTAATGTTAAATATTTCTTTTTAAAACATTTTTTGTGCTTATTAACTTCAGTAATGATTACACATACCTATTCTGCAGGAAAAACTATACAGAAAGCCAGGGAACCCATTATATGGGATGTGAGTCTAAAGAGAAGTACTGATGTGGTCAGAAAGATGTCTCTTCAGTGAATTAAGAAACTTTTCTCACAATGGTAACATTTTTGCCTAAGCTTGAAGTGTAGGTAAGACTGAAATATTTTGACATGGAAATAGAGAGGAAATGTTTGCAGGGCCGTCTTTAACAAAGGCAGTGGCAGCCAAGGAAAACAGTTTGACATGTGAACACCCACAGTGATAAAACTTGAAAATCAAAATAATGGACTAGAAGTGGCAAATGGACCATCGCTGACTTAAAATCAAACTGCTGAGAAAAAGCAGCCTCTCTTTTCATTTTTGCACAAGGCTTATACTCTTGAATGATATCAACAAGTTACATAGTGCTCAACTTTTCAGTGGGGATTCATCTGGCAAGTCATATGACGAGGTGTTATTTTTAACAGCACACCTAATGGCATTTTACCCTGACAGGCTTTTCTCTCTCAAATTTGTATGTGCTGTATGAACAAAATGGGCTCAACACTTTCCAGACAAATGATCTAAAGTTTAGTTTTCTCTGACAATGGATTTATTTGAAAAAGGAATTTGTTCTTCTGCAATACAGACTTAGCCAAATGCAACTGTAAGTTCTTACACATTATCTGTGGTTTATTTGGGAAAATAGATTAAGAAATGAAGATCGTGTCTTAGGCATGCTGGCACATTGGCAACATTCTGTGGGAGTGACACATGGGGACAGCCATCCCTGAGGGCTCAGGCTGAGTTCTCATGGCCCCTCTGCAGCACAAGGCCCTTTCAGATCAACATGGGTTCACTGTGACATTAAGAGAATGTAATCAAGTCTTCTCCATAGCTCCTTCACACACACATACACAGAAACCCCTCCGTCAAGTGTGCTTTAAACTGGCATTGGAAACAATTGTTCTCATGCATTCAGAAATTATTTCTGTAGAGGTTTAGAGCTTGCATGCAAATTAGTACAGAGGCTCAAACTTGAGAAAATAGGGCTGCCTGGAAGAATGTGCGAAGGGGAGACCTCTGGCTTCCTTTCCAACCCCTTTGAGAATCAGACTCTCTGGGGATGGTGTGGGATGTGGAAAGGTCTGTAGTCTGTATTTTTATAAGGTCACCAGCAACTTTCATGCTGATGCCTAGCATCTACTTCAGGCTATCCCAGAGTGCCAGTTACAACCTTACATGGGGAGTCTGAGACGAGAAGCATCATTCAGCTGCAGGATGGAATCATCTGATTGTTTGGGGTCAGCCCCAAGATCACTCATTTCCAAGTAAAAGTAGCAGAGCCTTAGGATTCTCTTTTCTATATTCAAAGTATGTACTAACTTAGAATGTTCCTCCTCAATCTAACCTGAAACTTCATTGGGAGGCATCTAAGAATAAGATTGCAAAGACACAAACACGTGCCTTTTGTACTTTCCTTCCCTTTTAAGATGGGCTGTGTCTAAATGGTGATGGAGTATCCCCTAGCTATGGGTACAGTCCCTGGGTGACCTGAAACAGCTCTCAGCAAAAAAATAGAAGTAGAACCAGGAAAATCAACTTGCTTTACTACATATGGGACCCAGGTCTCCAGAACTTCTCTTGTATTCAGACAAGGCCTGGAGTCTCAGCTATTATGTATGCACCAAAACTTATGGCTCCCTGGGAAAATCTCCCAGTTTGAGCATTAATCTGATACAATGCCCTTAGTAGTATTATTATCTCCATTTTAGTTTAATTGAGGTGAATCAAGAAAAGAGACAAGGTCCTCTAGTCGGAAGGATGTATTCCATCAATGCTGAGTGGCCTATGTATATAGCCAAAGAGAGTATTCTGTGGTACTTCTCTGTACACACTTTTAACTCTCAGCCTACACCACAGATCTCCAAAGAGCAGAATGTTAGCATTTCTGAAGTCTACCCTCCCTTAGGCTCCATGTCTTTAGAGGCCAGAGTCAATGAGAATCTCTTTGTAATTAATATTTGTGGCCCCTTTGCCCAGCATCTGCCTCCTGTGATGCTGCTGAGAACTGAAATCCTCTCTGATCTCCAGGTCTCTAAACCTGATTATTATTCCTATTCTTGCCTTCCTTTTCTCAGTAGCATTAGTCATAGCCTGTTATTTCCTCTTACATTTGTTAGTTTCTTGTCTTCCATCCATATCACGTGTTTTCCATGTCACATGCTCTTGATTTTCTATTGCCCCTTATTCTGCCTGTTATTGTCAGATCTGGGTCTACTGTCTTTTTCAGTTACTTTATTGTCAAGATTCCACCAGACAGTGTCCGACCTGTAATTTTGAACTCTGCGTTATTCACTTACAAAGTTGTACATTAGAACTAGACTTCAGAGTTAAAAATTCATATATCCAACTATCTCTCAATTTCTTATTGACAGTCTTATAAGCATTTCAATCTCATTTGTCCAATCTGAATATTTTGTTTTCCCATCACTTCATCTTCTCAGTATCTCTACCTCTCCAGACACAGAGTAGAATCTCAAGGTAGAATCTTTGTTTCCTGCTCACTTGCATGCACCCTTGTATGCCACCCATAAAGGTCCCAGGAGTCAGTTTTATCAGTTTTCAAATTATCTTTGTAAATTTCATTTTGCTCTTCTCCATCACAGGTCAAACCACAGTCGCCTCTATCATGCACTTCGTTTTAGAGTTTTAATTGATTAAATGTTCCTTCCATCCTATCCACCATACAACTAACAGGATGGTTTGCATATGCAAAACTGATCTTGCTGCTTTCTTTCCTGAATTTTCCCAATGTCTCTCATTGCTCTGATGTTGAGGATCAAAGTTCTTTGGCTAGGCATTATTTGCCTCATCATACCTTACTGGACCCACTTGCTGTGCTGTGTTACAGGGACCTCATTTCCTTTCTGGCCTACAAAAGCAACTCATTCATCTCAATTGATGTCTTTACTCACAACATTCCTTCTACAAAAATATTCTTTCTTTTCCAGTGAAAAGGGAGGAGCCATTAATATAGTTACTGATTTTCCTTTCCCTTAAGACATTACTGTTTCCAAGACATACCACTTATTAATAGTTTTATAGAGAAAAAGCCTTTATTTCATTAGATAATTATACAGTGATTAGAAATTAATATCAGTTTGAAAATGTCCAATTTGAATAATGGTGATTCTTGTTCTTAAATAGGTAAGCTCAGAGAGTTAAAACTTTCTTATAGATGGTTTATAATTTATTTTGCTTTGGTTTTTCTTCTTGTAATTATAATCACATACCTCCTAAATATTTCTGTCACCTATCTGAGTTTGAACCCTGCCAGATTGTATTCACCATGAAGTCTTCTAGTTATGGAACAATACGGAACACAAAACAATATTAAATAAATGCTTGTTGAATGAGTAAAAATGGGCTAAAACAAAGTGATACACTTAATCCAGGATTATCCTATTGAGAAATATATATAATATAACATACATACACACACATACACACATATATGGTTCTCTATTGCTGCTGTAAAAAACTGTTAAAATGTAGTGCTTTAAGACAAAACCCCGATCTCTTAGATTTAGGACCTTCCCTGTTCAGTGTCAGAACTCCATTCCATGATTCTAGTTTTTCAGAACTTCATACTACAGTGTATGCAGAGTCCTCACTCAGGATCTTTTATGGCCCACATAATTTCAGATATGCAACCCATCTTCTTTTTTTTTTTTTTTTTTTTTTAAACTTTATTTATTTGCCTTGGTGTTTTTCCTGGAACTGGAACTACAGACAGTTGTTAGCTGCCATGTGGGTGCTGGGAATCGAACCCGGGTCCTCTGGAAGAGCAGACGGTGCTCTTAACCACTGAGCCATCTCTCCAGCCCCCGCAACCCATCTTCTTAAAAAAATAAAATAAAAAATCAAGATCTCACATCCAGCCTCCATCGAGAAAAATGGGCATCTTGATGTTAGTGTGTTTTTCTGTAGGCCTCCATCACAGCCTGATCTCACCTCCAGAAAAAAAAAAAAGAATACAGAAAAGGAGCATATGTGTAACAAAGCAAACTCTAAATATTTTCCCATTTGTGTTTTATCTAAATTTAAACCCCTCAAAAAAATCCAGCCCAAATCTAAAGTTGTAACAGCCTATAATAGAACAGTAAACTACTGATTACCTGCCTACCTCCTAAAGAAAACAGGGATAGAGCTAAAATTATTGTCCATGCATCCACGAAAGTCAACTGCATTCTTGATGATTTAACTGCACATGAGACTAAACAGGAACTTGAGCCACAGTGCTCCTAAACAGCACGTTCATTTAGATTGTTCCAGAGAGATGAAAATAGAGGACTTATGTCATGGTGGCGTTTAGCTGAACTTAGCTCAGAGCCCAACTAAAAGTGACTGGTCAATAAATATGAGATGGCATGAATCATCCTCTTGCAATAATCTTCATCAAGTGTGTGAATTTGTATGCTACTTGGGGCATATCAAGAAGATAGGCTTATGGATGAGAGTAAAAGCATGGAGATAATGGAGATAATTGGGGGCTGAAGAAGATTGATAGGAACACACTGAAAACTTCACTGCAGAGGGCTTTTGGAATTGCCATAGGCTTCCTTGTTTTTCAACAACTCTTGAAATACAAACAAAAGAAAAGAAAAAATAACAAAGAAAGAAAAAGCTTTTCAAAATTAAAAAATCGAGCTTGAAGATAAAGCTATTAGGCAGGGATGCCAAGAAGAGGCACAAGTGTCCACAGAGGCACAGAATTACCAAGGCAGGGAAGAGTCTTCAGATCAGAACTGATCAACTGGTGTTCAGTTTGATTTTTAGTAAAGCTCTGGCGGCCTCTATTGGCAAAATAGAGAAATGCAAGTCTGCAGCAGCAAAGTGACCTTTTAAAATGTACTTTGAATTAAGACTTAAATTTTGCAAGACTGCTGGGCACTTCTTTCCCTTTTTATTATTTTTTGTTTGGTTAAATGTCTTTACCTCTTTAATTCCATCTGATGCTACACCCCTAATCGAGGTTGGTAAAGTCAGGAATCCTTTATTATCCCAGAAGTTAGGACAATTTCTGCATGCTTAGCATACTTGAATTTCAGTTTAGTTCTTCGGTTAAAAAAAAAAAAGGCACTCTGAATTCATTAGATATTTCTTTAAAATTGTAGTTTACATCAGAGCAACTAGGCTGGCATTTAAATAAACTGGGACGCTGAAAAGTAACCACCATATTTCAGTTTTCAAAATAGACCCAATTCCAGGAAAACACCGGTATTTAAAATTCTGCCAGTCTCTTAGTTAAAGGTGAGATGGAGCTTTAGTTTGAGTATTAGGAAAAGATTCATTGTCATTTGATTTAAGAAGAAAAAGTGTCACTCTTGTGTAAACCGACCGATTTCAGTGTCAAAGTGAGAGGAAGCAAAGCAAGAAAAAAAAAAAGGCCGTAAATAAGAATAAGAAAGGAAGAAAGGACGAGAAGTCACGAAAGCCAGAGAGAAAATAAAAGGTTAAGACCACTCCTTCTGCAAACAGGGAGAAGAAAAGGGGAGTTGCCTGTGGAAGCTACCTCCTCTGTGTGGCGCGCAGGGTTCAGCACCTCGGAAAGCACCCCCTTTCTGCACCAGGATTACGCATGCTCTTTGGGGCTCTCTGCGGAGACTCAGCGGGTGCAAATGTAACTCATGTAACTCTGGTAATTCAGTAGGGGTTGACAATATCGGACAAACAGAAAACACCAACAAAGCTCCAGGTAGTGATGGCGTGAACCATCCTCCAGGCAGTCAGAGTGAGGCACGGATGTTCACTATCTCCCTTTTCCTCTAAAAGGAGAAAATCTTACAACCGCAACAGAAAATTCTCCGTTATCCTCTAATAGGAGAAAAATTCTGCAACAGCAGAAGCCCACAAAGGTATTGGGAAGAGAAGCAGCCAGAGAACTGTGCTCCAGAGAACTCCAGGATGCTACGTCTTAGTGACAACTGAGAAGCGGACAGGTAAGACTCAGTTCTCCCCGGGAGGACCCTTGAACCCCGTCACTTGCCTGGAACTGCCCTCCTCTGCTCTAAACCCATTAAGAACTGACTCTGAACTCAGCCAACCCTTAAGGCGGTTCTGGGCGCGGACTCCGCTCTGCATCCAATTTCCAGGCGCAGTCTCCAGCGGCTTCTTAGAAAGCTCCAGCATCCGCTTGGCGCCCGCCCGCTTGGGTATCACACCTGGAGCAAGCGGTGCCCCTTGGATAGCTGACCCGCAGAACATGACCCAGAGTCACCTGCGCGTGCAGGTGGATTCTGCAACCACCACAGCCACTATGAGTAAGGCGGCTGCGGATGATGGCTTCTCAGAATTCTTCAGTCTCATCCCAGACTTGCTGGAGGTTGCTAACACGAGCAGCAACGCGTCGCTGCAGCTTCCAGACTTGTGGTGGGAGCTGGGGCTGGAGTTGCCTGACGGCGCGGCGCCCGGGCATCCCCCTGGAAGCAGTGGAACAGAGAGCGCAGACACTGAGGCTCGGGTACGGATCCTCATCAGTGCGGTTTACTGGGTGGTTTGTGCTCTGGGACTGGCCGGCAACCTACTGGTTCTCTACCTGATGAAAAGCAAGCAGGGCTGGCGCAAATCTTCCATCAACCTCTTTGTCACTAACCTGGCGCTGACTGACTTTCAGTTCGTGCTCACTTTACCCTTCTGGGCGGTGGAGAACGCTCTAGACTTCAAGTGGCCCTTTGGTAAGGCCATGTGTAAGATCGTGTCCATGGTGACGTCCATGAACATGTATGCTAGCGTCTTCTTTCTCACTGCTATGAGCGTGGCGCGCTACCACTCTGTGGCCTCGGCTCTTAAGAGCCATCGGACCCGAGGGCATGGCGCTGGTGGATGCTGCGGCCAGAGCTTAAGAGACAGCTGCTGTTTCTCAGCCAAGGTGTTATGTGGGTTGATCTGGGCTTCTGCCGCCTTAGCCTCGCTGCCTAATGTCATTTTCTCTACAACTATCAGGGTGATGGACGAGGAGCTGTGCCTCATGCACTTCCCGGACAAACTACTGGGCAGGGACAGGCAGTTCTGGCTGGGTTTGTACCACTTGCAGAAGGTATTGCTGGGCTTCCTGCTGCCGCTGAGTATCATCAGTCTGTGTTACCTGTTGCTGGTGCGCTTCATCTCGGACCGCCGCGTAGTGGGGACAACGGATGGAGGAGGAGCAGCAACATCTGGAGGAGGCTTGACTGCAGCCAGCGCTCGGAGACGGTCCAAGGTCACCAAATCAGTGACCATCGTAGTCCTGTCCTTTTTCCTGTGTTGGCTACCCAACCAGGCGCTCACCGCCTGGAGCGTCCTCATCAAGTTCAACGCGGTGCCCTTCAGCCAGGAGTATTTTCTGTGCCAGGTGTATGCGTTCCCAATCAGCGTGTGCCTGGCACACTCCAACAGCTGCCTCAACCCGATCCTCTACTGCTTAGTGCGCCGCGAGTTCCGAAAGGCGCTCAAGAACCTGCTGTGGCGTTTCGCATCGCCTTCGCTCACCAGCATGCGGCCCTTCACTGCCACCACCAAGCCAGAGCCGGAGGATCACGGGCTGCAGGCCCTGGCGCCGCTTAACGCCGCTGCAGAACCTGACCTGCTCTACTATCCACCCGGGGTGGTGGTCTACAGTGGAGGACGCTTCGACTTGCTGCCTAGCAGCTCAGCCTACTGAGACCTGCCCAGGCTCAAGAGGGCCTTCCAGGGAAAAGGAGAGGGGAGAGCAGTTTGGGGGCTGGAGGAGCCGGAATAGAGAGATAAATACAGAGTGCCCTGGGGCAAAGCAATCTATGGAAAGGCCAGAGAACTACTCTCTGCAGAAATCAGGTTAAGGGAGGAATGTCTGCAACAGGGCAGAGACTCAGCCTCTGCTCTGACTCTCCACTCGCCACTTCCTGTCCTTTACTCCTAGCTCCACTCGCTCACCCTTCGCGCTGAACATTGTGGGACACCCAGAAACTGGGAAAGGCACTGAAAAGCAGAAGGACTGGGCTGTGTAGGAGTTGGACTTAGCCAAATGATATCCAGACAGGGATCGTTTGGCCCAGCGACTTTTATAGGGAGCTTTATGGGATTTCAAGGAAAATCACGCAGGAAAAAATTGCCTATAAAGCCCGTTTTAATGCACTTTGATCTGTGAGACTGTCCCAAGCCAGGATTTAACTTGTGACTATCTGGAAAAGAAAATGAGAACTAGAACCCTGGTATCCTTTATCATCATCAGGGCTAACTTGCACAAACTGAACCTGAATCTCTGCTTTGCCTCTGAGAACAAATGTCGCCTGTGTCACCAAGGGTCTCTAAGAAGTGGCATGGGGTGCAAGAAAGAGCACTGTGGTTAGAAAGAATAAAATAGAGAAACCTTGTTCTAATGCAGCCCCTGATGGAAAGGGGGGCTAGATAAGTGAGTGGCAAGTGTCATGTCTCCACTGAAAGCCTGGGTGTGGGGAATCTCTTGAGGACAGTCTGGATACCTGGTGCTATTGCTGCAATGAGTCAGAAAGCACCCTGAAAGGTCCCCTGGGAGAGGGGATGCTTTAGCAGTATCTCTCATTCTTTGGGAATAAACTGACTGAGATGGGAAACTGGAGTAGCAGATAAAGGAACGGCTCAGTAGCAGACAAAAAGATGATAAAGGGATATTTAAGGTTTAAAACAACAGGACATGCTGTCCAGATGTTTTCTAGAAGCTGGGGTTGACCTTTCCAAGGGGAGGAGGGAGGACTCAGGTGAAATCTAACCTAAACAGAAAAAAGAGACCGTTCTCATGAGCATCCCCAGAAGGGTATGGGTGGAGCTATGCACTAACTGCAGGAGGAGGCAAGACACAGAATTTGCGTTGAAGAATAGCCTAGCCAAGTTGCAGATACTTTTCAATGTTTTGTTATTGCTTATGAAGGACAGCCACAGGGCTGTCTCTGAAGACTGAGCAGACTACTCATGGCAGATCTTCACAGAGTCCTTTCTTAAGACTGCTCTGAGAAGTGAGATCAAGTGTTCACCTTACCCATCTCTCAACCAGCATTAATAGAGGTTATACTTCTATTTGGCTTGGTCTGGGGTTAAGAGGCTGCTAGAGCAGGTACCTCACATTGTGGTGTGGTCACTTTAATACAATGAAGAACCGTTAGAAAAACGTGGCTGCTTAAATGGCCTCCTGAATTATAAGACTATTTGATAATTTTGTCAAAATTGTACTGTTATATGTGACAGTTAAAGCTTGGAATATGGGATCTACACACCTATCATCAAAGCCACACTTTCTGCAACACAGTTCCAGACACTAAGATACCTTCCCCCAAAAAGAGCAAAATCAAAGCAAGTCCTGAGGCTTTGTTTAAAAGTGGTCAGTCCTTCTTTGCTCTTTGGCATTATTGATAGTGGTATTGACTAGCAACCAGGCTAATAACAGTTGGAATGTGAGTCCCTAATGCTCTGTGCTGGATGGTTTATGTCAATTTGACACAATCTAAAGTTATCTGAAAGGGGGTAACTTCAACTGCTTTTGTAAGATCCAGCTATATAATGTCTTCTTAATTAGTGATTGATGGTGGGCAGCCCATTGTGAGCAATGGCATCCCTGAGCTGGTGGCCCTGGGTTCTGTAAGAGAGCTGGCTGAGCAAGCCATGGGGAGCAAGCCAGTAAGCAGTACCCCTCCATGGCCTCTATATCATCCCCTGCCCCCAGGTTTCTGCTTTGTTTCAGTTCCCAGTCTGGCTTCCTGCAATGATGAACTACAATACCAAATAAACTTCTTTTTCCCCAATTTGCTTTTTGGTTTTGGTGTTTTGTTGCAGCAATAGAAACCCTACCTAATACATGCTCCAGTGTTCAAAATAAATGAAAGGGCCAACATAAGAGGAAACAGGCAATACCATGTCAAGTATAACATTAGTATTTTACTGTTCCTGGGAGATTAAAGTCACTTGTTATTTTAATTTTGACAGTAGCAACATTTGTGGATAGCTCAGAATTCTTAAGAAAAGATACTGCTGTGTGTGTTTCTGCTGTGGGCATTACAGAAAGAGAAGATACTGATGTGGGGCCAGTACTTCATGCAGATCTCTGTTAAAGGAGTCACTTCATCCAAATCTAAAGCCGAGGGCTTCAGAGAAACCCCTGGGGGGGCAATCCAAGTTTATGGCTCTGTCTGCTCAAAGCCGAAACAACAGGAGGTGGCTAGACATTCCCTCTGTGTGCCTGTGGTCATGGCATAAGCCTGACACAGTCCAGACTTCACAGCTAAGAAAAGCAACCAGAGAGCCAAGTGAGATGATGCAGAAAACGATTACTTGGACATTACAGAGAGGCTACAATAAAAGAAAGGGGTATGAGAATCCAAGAAGAAAAGACAGATTTTTCTCAAAATAATATTTGAGGTGGGTCTAGAGAATATGAATGCAATATTGGCAAATGAGGCTGATGGTGGAGTGAGGGGAAGCAGGAAGCAAACAGGACCTTCCCTTCATTCCTTAGGAGCTCTTTGACTTCCTACTAAAATGTTTACACCCCTACATTAATTTTACTTGTCTATGGGTAAGATTTTTTTGCCAGAATAAATTTTATTTGCCAGAAAAAATAAAATTTGGGTTTCCAGAGGTGGTTAAAGGCTTTTAAAAACTAAATTATGGCCACTCATTTAAATTTAATGGAATTGAGTTAAATGGATAAAGTATTTGTGTGTATGTGTGTGTGTGTGTGTCAGAGAGAGAGAGAGAGAGAGAGAGAGAGAGAGAGAGAGAGAGAGGACAAGGAGACAGAAAGAGATTGCTCTAGGTCCTCACCCCAGCTCAGTGCTCTATCAAATGTTGTAATATCAAATTGTACATTGATATAGTAATATTGATTGCTTCTTATGTTATCTTTTATTCCCCAAGCAATAGTCCATTGATGTATGGTCAGTTGTAATAAAGGCCATGCCCTGTAGCTGATCAGTGGTGGCTATGCTTGACTTCTTTAAGGTCCAAGTAGGATGGCCCTCTGCTGAAGGAGGAGAGCAAGATAGTTTGTAGGTTGATAATAGCATAATCAGTTATGGGGGAAAAAACCCAAAGCCCAAATGTGGGGGAAAAAAACCCCAGTGATCCAAAGAGAATGGGTTAATGTGCAGAAGCCTGGGGTGCCTAGCATCTGATAAGAAAACTGTCCTGTAGATGATGAGGGAGTGTGATGAGGTAATGGAGAGCAGGAGACAGGAAGCAGCAGTTACTTTAGCATAAGCATATTCCCAGCTGGCCCATTCATTCATTCCCAAGTCTTAAAGAACAACAGCAAAAACTTGTCCTTGGAATTATGCTTAAGAATGACACAGAACTCTCCAGGTTCCATTAAGTCTTACAGAGGCGAGCATAAATAGGAAAGCAAGCAGGGTGGCATGGCCTGCTTCTTTTTGTCATTGCTGGAAACTGACACAGGACCCCTTAGAAGCTGCTCATCACGGTCTCATGCTACCGAGTTCAAAACAGGTGCTCTCCAGGGCCACATTTCTAGTTTGCCAAGTTCTCAAATCTGCAGCATAGGTCATGGTGGTTGGGATAAAAACTAGGACAGTTGGGGTGGCTTTATGTATGCCCCTCTAAGAAGATGGCTTCATTTGTGAATTAATATACCAATAGAATACAAGGTGATTCAACTGAGGGACAGCAAATGGATGGAACTCATGTGGGGGAATGGGAGAGCAAGATAGCATGTAGATTGATAATAGCATACTCGAGTCTGGAAACAAAGCTCAAAGCCCAAATCTGGGAAGAAAGACAAAAACAAAACAAAAAAACAAAGCAAAAACAAAACAAAAAAACCAACAAAACCAAGGGTTAATGTGAAGAAGCCTGGGTGCCCAGCATCTGATTAAAACAAACAAACAAACACAAAAACAACAAACCTGTATGTCCTGTAGGTAATGAGGTAATGGAGAGCAGGAGATAGGAAGCAGAAATCACTTTAGCACGCACACTCCAACACACACACCTCCACTTTCTGTCCACAATACATGTTTTTGCAATAAAATTGGCCAGAGGCACAAGAGTGTTCCAGGTCTCTGCCTTGCTCTGTAGTAACAGAGCAGCAGTGGAGAGCAGACTCTTTAAAAACAAAGGATACCTCTAGGAGAATTGCAATAAGGTGGATATCCAGGCAGTGCAGACAGGAGCAAGTGGACATAAAGTAACAAGGACCTAAACATTATCTGAGACCACAGAGAAACAGGGAGAGACAAAATGGTCCATGTCTATCTGGGCTCTTAGACTTAGTGATGCTCTCCTATATAGGCAGTCAGTGTCCATGCCCTGCACTTCACTCGAAGATGATAGTTAGCTCCTGTCCCACTAGTCAGGCCTTACCCTGCCTGGAATGAAATGTTCAGCTCATACTATAGATCCCAGAATCCCCACCCCCACCCCATGGAAACCTCCCTTGTAGGGGTAGTATTTGAAAAACCTTCACAGGCCTTTACTGAGTTTATCTCCCAGAGGCAAAGCACACCGCTCAGTCTATGTGCTCTTGGGTGAGGAGAGCTGAGGGTGGGTGTTGGAATGGAAGTAAGAGATGGAGAAGTATGGGTCAGCACAGATGCACTTGTGTTAGCATGTGTAAGGACTGTTATATCATGAGAGAGAAACAATGAAAGTTGAGATCTGGCCATACCATTCATCTTCTTGCTCTGTAAGCATTGGGAGAGATGCTTTATGCACAGGACAACTGAGTAAAGGAAAACACAAAGGTCTTTGAAGAAGAACCTATAAAACTATATATTATAGGGATTATCATAAGACAGTGTCTGGGAAAGAGAAAGGTATTAATATAAGTGAGGTCAAATTATTGTTAACAAACAACAATATAAAGTATAATTTAATATTTAAAATGTTGATATGAGAAAATGTATAGGGATTGTTTTAAGGCTGTTTATTTTAAACAATAGAGTTTTAATATTTGAGTGTTTTTGTTGAAATGTGAAGTAATAACAACTTTAATTATTTAATTTTTAACACTGTTAAGACTTGAGAAGGAAAATATATATCTAAAGTTGGAAGTATGAAGTAACTTTTAGAATTTAGGAGAAGACAACGTCAGTTAACTATTTGGACAGTTATTTATTATTTTTTTGTATAGCGGGAGCATTTATTTTTGTGGCTATTGGCCTAGGATATTTGATAAGTTTTTATAGAAGCAGGGTATTTTTTTGGTAGGACTGTTTTATCTTGGCTAGGCAGGCTTTGGCAGTCTTTATTTTTTATTTTGTAGGTTTATTTTGGACAGTGAGCACGTTGACAGTAGTAGGGGCAAGTGTAGTTTTTTTTGTCTTTTAGGCCATTATTTATTAAATAAGACAATTTTTTTGTAAGATGTTTGTGATGTTTAACACTATTTTGAGAAAGGAATGGTGATGTTAGGAGTTGTCATGTTTTTTAAGGCCAAATTTGAGATAACAAAATTTTGAATGTCATATTTTTTTGGTTTATGAAGTGGTTGAAGACACTTATTTATTGGGTGTATTTTAACATGTTTTTGAAAAAGCTGAGTATTTTGACTTTTAGGTGATAAATTTGAGTAACTATAATCTGTAATTTTAATTAACTAAGAAAGTGAGGCTAACATTGTAAAAATAGGCATTTTAAAATGAGTGTATAGCTCTTATAAATAATTTTAAGTATAATAATCTTAGGAAAAATTGACTAAAATATATATTTTTTATTAAATGACAACAATATCTTAATTATATATAAAAATATATTTAAACAGATTTATATAAAACAACTCGTGTGTATAGTATAATAAATGTTATGACTATTATAAATAATTAGAGGTAGAAATTGTATTATGGAAATGACAATGTATTTAATATATATTAATGTGTAAAATATTTTAGACAGAGGTAGACACATGTAAAATAGGGCAATTATATATTTAATTTTGTATTAATATATATTATTTTAATCAGACATATAGATTAATTTTTTGTTTGTGTTAATATATAAATATTTGTATTATGTTTAATTTTGTATTAATATATATATTATTTAAATTAAACATATAGATTGATTTTTATTTGTATTAATATATAAACATTTGTATTATGTTAATTTATTTTTTATTTATTATTTGGTTAATAGTTGTTTGTAAGTATAATGACTTTTTTTATGTTTTAAACGGGGTTTATTTGGTGAAAATCACTTATAAAATAGAGCCGTTTTTAAGGGAAGATGACAGGATGAGGTTGCAGCGCGCCGGAGCCTTTTTAAGGAAGATTTTTTATTTTTACGCCGTACGTCCGAACTCCCGGGCAGCTGGGGTGAACTGTGCACCCGGTTGGGGAACTCTCGCGAGAGAATGATGACTTTTTGTCCTGGTCCTCTCCCTGGAAGGTCTACTTTTGGAATCTTTTTTAGTTAACCACGCCCCGCTCGTCTCCAGTCCTATGACGCGATCGTTTACATATATAGTTTCTGATTTCCCGCTACAACCTTTCCCCTTTTCCAGACTGCTAATCCCAAAGAGACTGATACTGCACATTCATCCTACCATACACAGGGCAAACAAAAGCAATATCCAAAGTCCAAAACACCAAATTAGAAGAGGTACCTCACTGCCTTTCTCAAAATTCCCTTCTACCAAGAAAAGATTTGGCCAGTTAGAAATCCATCAAGAGCAATGACTATATCAACAGACTCTTACCAGGGGGAGAAAGGAAAGAGGTAACTTTTATCTTTCACAATTCACAAATGTGCTTTCTGCATGGGTCAGGCACATTCAGAGGTGTACAGATGATACTTTAAAAAGGCTGCAGAAAATCCAAGGTGATGAGGCACTGCCAGCAATAACTAAGGCATTTATTCATTAAGCACCACCATCACATGCCAGCCTGTGTTTGTTCTCCACAGAAAGCAGTAGAGACAAAGCCCTGGATTCAAAGTCCAGCTCTGCCCCTTATGATTCGTGTGGCTTCAGATAAGCCACCTAATGGCTTTTTGTCTCATTTTCCTCATTAAAAGTGGATATTAGCCACAGTACCCACTGTCAGAATTGCTGTACCAACAAAGTTCAACCCTTGGCAATAGTGGGAAGCATGCCACAAGTGTTCCAGTTGTTACAACGCTCTGAGAATGGCATTCATCACACCAAACGCACACATGGGCTCATGTGGCTTGCCAGTGTTGACCATGTTGCCGCTGAGTACCAAAGAAAAGATCAAAGCTAGCAAGACTTTGATGTTTATGATTTTCCTTTTTTTTTAAATTTTTATTTATTTATTTATTTATTATGCATACAGTTTTTACAGAAGAGGGCTCCAGACCTCATCATAGATGGTTGTGAGCCACCATGTGGTTTTGCTGGGAATTGAACTCAGGACCTCTGGAAGAACAGTCAGTGCTCTTAACCTCTGAGCCATTTCTCCAGCCCCTATGATTTTCCTATTAATGTGGTGTTCCAGCATGGTATCAATGCAATCTCTTCAGGCTGCTAAAAACTCCCCACATGGAAGCCCACTGAGGGGTTTGATTAAAGAAAAAAACTGCTTAGTTGGGGGTGGGACAGAATATCAAAGGAGAAACTCAGGAATTCCTTCTGGAAAGTCAATTCCAGAGGATGAAATGAACATACAGACTCAAGCAAAAAGTATTTTTACTGAGTCAATAAAACAAATGAACACTCTCAAGTTCCACAGCTTTTAGAACAAGCCATTCAAAGCAGTTTGTTAAGAATGCCACATATTAACAGGAATTAATCATGAGCAAATTAAATTTGTCTGAAGTTTGGGTTTATGTCTCTTTATAAACCTAATCTACATATCTAACAAAGAGAGCCACAAAGCAGCAACCTATCAGTGCCACTGCAGAGGCTGTGATCACCACGACGACGACACTCCCAGCCACGTTGACCAGGAAGCCCAGGCCACCTCCAACCAAGATCTGTGCCAGCTGCACCATGCAGGTAAGTGCAGCACAGTCCACACCTTTGCCTCTCCCAGTGATGTCAGGAGCTCCAGGGGCTTCCTGCTGCTTCTGCAAGAGAAACACAGGAAGGAACGGGTTGATCTACAAGGTACCGTCACACAGGGTCAAGGGTCAGCTTACTTTTTGGTAAGAGCACAATGGTAAATACCTTTGTGCTTCATAGGATCTGGGTTGTAACTTACTCTGAGCTCACAAACCACAACCACTGAACAGCGTGGGATCTGAAACATCTTAGACCCGCACCTTGAATCCCATCCCATTGATACTGGGATGAGGAAAGCGGATCTGCCTGGAGTGGATGCTGAAATAAGCCACCTTGAGACTTTGGGACCACCTGCCCTTGCTGGGAGAAAAAGTGATGGAGAGAAGAGTGAGTGACTGGGAGGGGCTGGAGGAGGAAGGGAGTCTGAACAAAGGGATGCATGGATAAAAAATATGACTTTATTCTTAATAATAATAATAATAATAAATTTTTAAAAAAGAAAGATTTCATGTAAGAACTCATTGAATCTTGATGGAACCTCATTAGATTCCCTGCCATTTTTATGCATCACAAAACAGTATTCTTCTTTGAGTTTATTTCAATCTTTTAAAAACTTAACATGAATTACTATCTTATAAACTATCTGAAAACAAACAGCAGGCTGCCTTTGACCAGCATCCCATAGTTCACTAATTCTTAATTGAGAGACTCCAGGAAGCACCACTGATGCTGTCTTTCTCCTTTGCAAGCAAGCCCTTTCCTCCAGCCTGAATGTGTATATGGCTTAAACGTTTATATGGACAGGATTCTCTTTTTTACAAGTAAATAAATACAATGTTGCAGAAATTCAACAAAGCATCAGTTCAGACCTTTTTGTCTTTCTTGGTATGAACAAGGCAAGCAGTTTCAAAAGAATGACAAATTACTTTTAAACATAGAAGGAACAAGTTTCAACCCCCTCACAGCATGGTTATTTCAATAATATATGAAGACCTAATAGATATTTGATATTTAGCCCCAATCGGTTCACATTGCCATTTGGTGTCTTTCACGTGCAAGGCATTGTGCAAAGCTGTTTTTGTAATTGGGACCTTATTTTATTATTAGCACTCACCTAGGTGCAGATGTTGCTGGCATTATCCCCAGGACAATAATAACTCCAGCTGTCATTTTTGGAGTCCTGTGAGGTATTAAGTAGGAACTTTGCTGAGCACAGTATATTTGTGCTCATGTTTACTTTTCCACCCGTTTAATGTAGAGAGTGTTAATAACCTCTCTTGACTGATAAGATTCTCTGGTGTCTGAATGATCATTCCCTCTACTCTGGAGCAAAATAAGTCATGGTAGAGTAAAATGGATATTTTCAATAAAAATGGGAAAGTGTAAAAACACATTCATATTTGCTTGACTTTTCATTTAAAATATTGAAAAGATAAACTTTGGGATGTCTAGCGAGAGTAGTAACATAGGATGTGTGGGCTGGAGGTGCAGACAGAACAGTTATGGGGGAGGCGACATCACAAGAACACTTCTGTGTATTATCATTATTGAACCTCAGGAGGCTATAACCTCTTGTAAAAGTGAGCCCAGTTTAAGAGCTTTTTAATGGCTAAATAAAAATATGGTCACACAGCTTCAAAGAGGACAGAATTTCAATCTACTTTTCTTTGACTCCAAAGCTTGTTTTTGTAGTTGTGTTTTTAACTCTTTGCCTTGAGTTAGATGCAAAGCAAACCCCATATCCCCAAATTCTGGCTGGTGAGACAAAAGCCAACATTCCTCAGTAACTTGTGAAGCTGGTTCCCTTCTACCAAAGGAGTCATTTTCCTTACGTCTTGCAGAACGGAGGAATGGATATCTATGGTAGCTAATGGCATACCAAATGCATGCTGCCCTCCAGGCTGGCTCGTATCACAAGTACCTCTTTATTTTGGAGTTCATGCTAACCTCGGCTCACCTGCTCCTCTACCCTAGACTACTCCAGATCCTGGACTTCCTTCTTGCCAGCCACTCCTTAAAACTGCTGTTTTGACTCTACTCCCTTTCTTGGTTTCTCTTTCTCTCTCTCTCTCTGTCTCTCTCTGTCTCTCTCTCCTCTCTCTCCCTCTCTCTCCTCTCCTTTTCTCTCCCACACTCTTCCTCTCTTTCTCTTCTGCTCTTGCTTTTCTCATGACCATGTCCAGTCTTCTGGCAATGCCCAGTTTCCTAATTTCTCTCTTTGTTCTGGACTCTTCCAGATGCCTCTGGCTGTTCTCTTGTGTCTATAATAAAAACCTTCCCTTTAACCATACCATAAAATGGTCATGTCTAAACTGATGAGTTTAGACACTTAGGTGCAAGTAACTTTTTCCAAAATGGGAGGCTTTTCTGGTGACTGTCCTTTAAACAGCATCTCCTCCCCATATGCACTGCAACTTTCACTAGGGGACAGGGACTACTCTTGCTTGGAAAGTCTTAACTCCGGGTGCAGCTCTGCATTGCTGCACATAGCAAAACAAATAATGTAAATGAAAGCTGAAATTATGTCATACTGATCTGCTCTGGATGTTACACTAACATGAGCTTGGTGTTTTTAGAGGCTCAGGCTGAGGTGGACTGAACTCATGGCTCTCACTTATGATTTTTCATAATTGCTCCATGTAAGAAAGCAAAAGTCAGTTTGCACAGAGAAACTGTAATATGCTTTTATTAGAGGTTGCAATTCTAGAACAGAACTACCCAGACTTTTCATTGTCAGGTCCAAAGGAAAAGCCTAGTTCCCAAAGTGTATATGTCCAGAAATGGAAGTCTAGGCCCAGCTCAAGCTGGACAATAGGATTTCCGGTTAGATAAAAGCCAGAAATTGTGAAATGAGTTTTCCCCAATGCCAAAAAGAATTTTTTCCTTGTCTCTGGCAGAAGGGACATATGTTCTTCATTGACATAAACCTATGATTATATACCTAAGACTGTGCCAGCCTCTGGGTTCCTACAGTCCTTATCCAGAAGTATCCATCATACATTTTAAAGTTTCCATCCTGGACACACACACACACACATACACACACACACCTCTGTCTCTCCCAGACCTCTAGTCCTGCTGCAGCTCATGGGCTTCCTTCCCTCCAACTTATATTCATCCTTCTTATACCCCTGTACTTTCCCTGGTTTCACTCTGCTATTGTCTGCCTCTCCCCCGATTCCCTAGCCTTGGCCATGCCTAGTCTGTTTCTTTTTCTCTCTGGTCTACACCCTTCTAAATGCCTCTAGATATTATCTCTCTCTCATCTACAATAAGAACCCCCTTAATGATGGAGCAACCATTACAGTGGGTTCTTTACTGCATTCCTAAAAGACAATTCAAGGTCCTACTACCTGGTATCCTGAACTCCAAGTTATTGGCAGATAGCACCTCTCCAGAAAGCATGGTAAGAATCAAGTCACAACTCTCCCCCATAACCCAAAAAAATGTCAATATGCTCCTCTGTGGTGCTTGGAACAGGGAAGACATTGTTTGGGATTCTAGAGATGCTAGAGGTGCTGGTGTCGCAGTTGCAGAAGAATTTGATCCCCGTTCCTTTGTCTCAGTCTGATTGTGGACTGTTTGCTCAGCATCACCAAGACGACCTTCTTTAATCGGATAATTGGGAGTCACTATGATTGTTCTAAAACTCAAAAAGGTGTACCAGGGTTCAAGGCAAAGAGGAGGGAAGAGTCCACATGGACTGGTAGTCATATCTGCAGAATTCTCCCCTTCCTCCATCCTTCAGGAACTTTCCTTTGTTACCCACCTCCTTCTCCTCCTCACGGTGGTACTCGGCAATGAGGTTAAAGGGCACAGTGTACAGTGTGCTGGACATCACACCAAACATAGAGCAGAGGATCAGCGTAGAGTAGACATTTGGGAAGAGTCCTATGAATCCTGTCCCCAGGCCAAAGAGCAAATATCCCAAGAAATAAAGGCCCTTTAATCCAATGTAGGAAACCAAAGCTTTCTGAAGGTCTGCAGAGACAATAGAGAGGGAAAATTACAGCTGGCAGGTGCCTCACAATATCTAATAACTTCAGATAATCTTTTCTTTTGAAGATGCATTTTTTTAGAAGACTTCCTTCGATACTGAGTCAGGAACAAAACACTTCCTTATCTGTGTGCAAGAAACAGCTGGATTTGGGGATCAGTTTTAAATCCTTTGCATAAAAGACAGCATAAAATTGCCTTGCTGATTTTATTGTCCATGAAGGAGAACCAGGTACTTTTTAGCAAGCAGCCAAATATCAAAAGAATGTAAAAAGAAGAGGCAAAAAATCTTGATGATGGGACTCAGAAGATGAAAGAAACAAAGAAGAGTCTTGTTCATTCTGATGAGAGAGGTCTGGTCCAAGAAGACCCAATGGACAGTGTGTGCTTATTCTGGCCACAAGACCCAAAGTCAGGTTGGGGGTATTAAAACAACCAGGTTTTGCAGAATGATCCAAGTCATTCTTAGTTTCTTAGCCCCAACCTGATGATGTGAGGTTTTCTGTAGTCTTACATAATCATACAAAAGTGGGGGTTGGGGAGGTGGTGTCTACAGCTCCCTGTGGCTGCCTCCTTGACAGAGACAAGCTACTTAATTGCTCATCAACTCAGCTTTCTTACCTAAAAAAATGGAAGAAAATGAAGTTCTTTGCATTGGAGTTTGTTAGAATAAAATGAGAAGAAATGTATGAAAAATCATCCAGCTCACTACAGGACACATAGAAAATATTCAGTTCATATGGCTATTGCCATTTTTATCAACTACAGGGTCAGCCAAAGATAGCTGACTTTGTATTTGGTTCCCCTCTTAGTATACACATTGCACATACAAATATAACAAATACAGGGGTAGAGTTATCATTCCTCTACTTTGATCCATTGGATGACGTCAGCTAGAAAATAAACGTAGATGCTTAAGATGTGCCTATTAAGAATTAGCCACTGGAATTATTAATGAACTTATATTTCATGGACAAGAAACAAAATCTATATTACATTTGAATCAATTTCAAAACCAAACACTGTCCCAGATCACTGGAAGGAAGATAAGCTGTAGAAATGACAAGCAGACGACATTACTTCCCCTATCAACTGTAGTCCATGTCCAGAGTGCTGTTGCCCAAGCTTGAGAATGGAAGGAGTGCAAAGCTACATCAATTTCATAATAATCCTTGACAAACCTGTTTGTTTAGTGATTTATTTTTATGCAGAAAATTTAGTCTACGAAGTCTCAGTGCTCGAAAGAAATCATTAATACATTTCTCTTTTCTCAGTGTGTTAGCAAGCTAAAGAGGTAAAGAAAGACAAACACATCTATAGCAACAGTATAAATGTTGGAAGTCTGGTTTAAAGTGCGCTATTCATAAAAAGAACTCAATACATCTCAGGGACAATATTCTCTTGCCTCTGCTGCCTCTAATACCCAGGGTTGGCCTATCATAAACAGTACTGTCTTTGTGGTTGGGAGAAATGATTGAGTTAAATATTAGGCATGAATACTAGTATAGGGTGGGACGGTCAGCTATGTCCCAGTGCTCATTTTTTTGTAGTAACTGATAGAAGGCTGTTTCTTGGCAGTGCAGATGGAGATAAAAACAAGTTTGGTTCTCTATCACCATTCCCCACCCAGGCATCCAGGTTGCCCTGTGGAGCTCTATGTAGCTGGAGAGCTGGATCTTGGCCTGATGCTATGTGGTGAATGGAGACCAGGAAGTAACAATATGCTCTGAGGTGAAGAGAATGGTAGCTTCTGCTATGAGTGGGTTGAGAAGCAGGAGGAAAACTTGAATAATATCACAAAGGAAGAACAATTTAAGGTAGCTATAGAAGAAATTTTGGAGTCCTCTACAAATTTGCCAAATCATTTATGAACTCTACAAAACACCTGTAAAATCACTAATGGTCTTGCTCCAGCAGAACATGTAGTTGTTGGAATTCAGCCTCATCCATCCAATATTTTATTTACCCTCTTGTTCATAAAATTCCCTTTTATTTTTCTAAAAAAAATTTCCAGAAACCTACTGATTACAAGCACAATTCAAGGAAAATGACTCCTAGAACTGACTAAGAAAAAGGATACTTCACATGATCCTTTCTAAAGAAATTGTTTTTACTTATTTCATAAGCCTTACCAAGAACCTAATATTTTAAAAACAAGAAAATAGATTTTTGAAGCATGAAATCTGGGTCTCACTGCTAGTTTTCTGAAGATTCTCTTAGGAAAAGAATACTTACAAGAATAAAGTGAAGAAAACAGAGAGTTGATACACAAGCCCCAACATCCAACCTCAACTCCTCTTTCATACATGAGAAACTCTGTGGAATTGTGGGAACTGTAGGGATCCCCATGGTATACAATCTGAAAGAGAGTTTCCAGTGGTTGAGTAACTAGCACAGTATGGTAGGCAGCTCTTCTCATGCTTCTTAGCTCTTGGAGAAAGGGCCCTTCCTATGGCATAGAGTTCAATCAGACATCACCAGGTCACGCCATCCATCTATTAGGCTTCCTTTGAGGACTTTCATGAAGTATATCTATCTATGCATCAAATATAAATAACACTTCTCTGGGGTGATCTCTAATAGCCCTCCCTTTCATCCTAACACCTGCCCCACATGACTTAGTAATGGCTAACAGACCTCCAACTCACCTCTGCCCACACCATTTCTATTTCCTCTTAGAATTCTTTCTTTCTCTGTTTTATCTCTGGAACTCTGAGTCACCTTTCAAGGCCAGAATCATGCCACATACCTCTTTTATGGAACTTGACATGAGTTCTGAAGATCATATCTACTCTTGTCTATTTGTTGTACTTGACCACATAGTGGTAGATTACAGAATATTTAGGTTTACAGGATGCAGCCGACTACTTCTAGAACATATCTGTAAACCAGGTCCTTGAACACATTCTTTGTTATGCCTGTTCCAGAGGCCAGACAGAAGAAGTTCCCAAAGATTGTGTGAACACAATGCATTCATTACCTGTCCCATGAAATCTGTGAAGAAGAGCATGTTTGACAGGAAGGCAGTCCATCCAATGAGGTGGCTGATGCAAAGACAGCGATAATGGGAAGGCATGTTCACTAAGGCCCTCAAGAGTGACTTCATCGACATTGCCCTCTGACTCTAGAAACAAAGCATGGGTCTTCAGTGTAGGTACCTAGTCAGCATCAGAAGAAGTCAGAGCAAGAGCCATGCTACATCTCTGTCACTTGTCTGTCATATGACATCAGTTTCCATGAGACAAACTTATTGATAATGCACTGTTGAAAATGAATGACTACTTAGCCATTCCAGGCCCATAAATAATTTTCATAGCCTAAGCCCAGAGAGTTCTGAAATGGAGCTATACTTAGTTCAAGATGTAAGAGAGAGCTAACAATGTCATTAAATAGTGTTCTTTCAAGAAGACAAAGGATCTAAATAATCCCCTAGATAATTATTGTTCTTAGACTATGGTAGGCTAATTCAGGATAGAACTCCTGATCTCTTATCTTAATGGTACCCACAATTTTATTTCTTACATGTAAAAGTGAATATGAAAAATACAATTAGGGTTAGTAGTTAGTAGACCTTGAAGGAATTAACAGGATGATTAGATTACTTGGTTGGTTAATACCAGTTGAATCACAGAAGTCTTTAAAAAGCAGAGGGTTTTTTGTTTGTTTGGTTTTTTCCCCCAGCTTGGAGCAGAAGCAAAATTCAGAGCAACTTGAAGCAAAGGGTTGAAAATAAAATTAAAAAAAAAAAAGTCACATGGAAAAGAGCTGAGGGCAGCCAGTGAAAGCTAAGGGAAGCTCCTGCACAGTAATCTACAAGAACACAGGCACCTTACTCTTACACAAGGAACTGGATTCTGCCAATGATCTGACTGAGCTGGAACAAAGGTTCTGTCCAGTTGAACCTCCAGATGAGAACACAGCACTGTCAACTGATTGCAGGGATGTAGGACCTGGAGTAGAGCACCCACTGGAGCCCACCAACACTTCTACAAATCTGTGAGATGATTGATGAATGCTATTTAAGCTGCTACATTTGTAGTGATGTTTTAGGAAACTAACACAGAGAGCTAGTCAGTTCCTAGCCCTTGGCTAGGTAGATTCCTGCTCACAAGTGACTTCTCTTGACTCTTGCCAATGACAATGATGGGCATATGTAAGTGAACTTTTTGTTGCTAAACTGTGAACAGTGTAAACACACACATATAAAAGAGGAATACTCATGTTCCAGATTCCTCATTTTAGATTTATGCATTAATAGCAGGGGCTGTAATTATTATTTCTATTATTTGGTTTTAATAAGCTTGAGAGAGCTAGAGTTGACACAACTGAAGACAGAAAAGGTCTTTAACATCTTGTCATATAAGAGAAGGAAGAATTAAGCAACTAGCCTCCCATAGGACATCAACTGAGGTGAGCTGATGGCTCTTTCTGGATTTTTTTTTTTTTAATTTCTGGGTCTTGACATAATGAAATTGAGACCAAATTAGTAGAGTTATCAGACAGTCTCCTGAGATTGTCTATTTTCATTGTAATAACATATTGTCCTATAACTCTTTTTGTTATTTATGGCCATATAGTACTTTATTTTGGAATATGTTTCTTTACATAATTGGAAATGAGAAGAAGGAATAAATGTATGATAAGATAATCACTTATCACTTATATAATGCTATATTGAACATTACATTCCTGGTATTTTTACTGTAATGTTATTTTCTGCATCTGAGACTTCTTTCTTGTCTTCTGTTTTATAACTACTTTAAAAAACTAATTTGTTATTTTCTTATTTTACGTACATTGGTGTTCTGTCGGCAAGTATGTGTATGTGAGGGTGTCAGATTCCCTAGGACTGTAGTTACAGACAGTTATGAGCTGCTATGTGGGCACTAGGAATTGAACCCACGTCCTCTGGAAAAGTAGGCAGTGCTCTTAACTTCTGAGTCATTTCTCTATCCCCGAATTATAACTCTTAAACTTCTCTGATACTTTTATTTTACTTCTTTATTGAAGATATTAGAATTAACAAGTTTAGCTCATCATATAGTTGCTCTCCTCAATTTCATCATTCTTGTTTCTGTTGTGTGTTTTGAGACAGGATGTCACATAGCTCAGGTTGCCCCAGAATTTGCCAAGTACTTGAGGGTTAGAGAATGATCTTGGATTCTTGCCCTTAACCTCACCTCCTAAATTCTGGGACATGCACCTTCACACTCAGCTAACTTAATTCATTTTTTATTATGTAACTGATGGTGACTATACTAATCTTAGACTTTCTTAGTATCAAAATAAGTACTTTCCTGTATTTAGGAAAAAATAACAACATGCTGCATGAAGAATATAGCACCTAAAATAAAATATTACCATAACAAATATGTAGGATTACTTATTTTTATTCATAAAGGTAGATGTTGTTCCGGGAATGGCAGCTGATTTTCATGCTTTAAACTAAGCACTTTCTCTTCATTTTTTTTCTCCTTTCCCCCAAAATGCACATTTGGGAAAGTCAGTCTGGCAAGCAGGCACCTGCCTCCCTCCAAATATTAATGTATTCTTCTGCCTTCCACATAATTTTCAGCCTGCTCCATTGTTAATATAGTTTCTCCTTCCTTCCAAAAATAAATGTGAGCCTTCAAATGGAGTTTAACATTTCTGTAAAAGCTGCAAATATAAATATTCAATATTTTAACTCAAAATGAAAATCTAGCTGGCATCTTACTCCTGACTCATCAGGAAACTGAGAAAAACCCTATCAATGGCTTTGAGCCCCTGGGAGACATTTCATTGCCCAGACTCTACATGATCACCAGCTCATGATTGGAAAGGGATGGATTTGTAAGTGAACAAGATTCAGAGTCCTCCAGTGGAAGATACACCACAATATTCTCCAAAGGAGAAAATGAAAATGTTGAGAAGACAAGCTATTTTGACCTGCAGGGATGTGAGAACAGTTTTTATGGGATTTGGTTTGAACTCCGAGATAGTTCTGGTTTCTTCCATTCAAAAAAATCTAGTTCTCAGTTCTGCAGCCACACTCCATTTGGAATCAATGACAGTGAGAAAGTACATCAACTTTGACATTGGCTTTGATGATGGTAAAGCTGGAGGCATCTCCAGATGTGCATGGAGAAGTATCCTGTGCTTCACTATGAGACCATGCTATGAGCTCTGCTAATTCTTAATTAGTTTCTTTTACAATACTTTTCTTTCTTTTTTTTTTTTAGGTTTGTACACTTTAGTACATCTTATTTGTTTTAGAACATATCTTATTTATAATAGCCCTGCCTGGCCTGTAACTGATACACAGACCTGGACAGTTTTGAACTCAGAGAGGTCCAACTTCATCTGCTTCCTGAGTGTTGGAATAAAAGCCATGGGCTACTACATCTGGCCTAGTTTGTCTCTTAAACCAAGCAACAAAAATCATTCAGATACTAAATATTGTATGTGACACATATTGCTTTGTTTGCTTCATTTTTCTTCTTGTTATTAAACTGAAAAATATTGTTTGAGATGTGCTACGTGATGCTTTGAAATATGTATGCATTGTGGGATGCCTACATAGGATTAACAGATGTCTCATTTCCCTCATTTCTTTCCCTCCTGCCCCCTTCCCCATTCCTGTGGTATAGTAGGATTGTATTCTGTTCCATTGTAAATAATTGCCCTGCCTATTAGTTTAATAAAAAATGCTGATTGGCCGAAGGCAGACAGGAAATGTGGGCAGGGATACCAGATTAAGAAAACTCTGGGAACATCTCAGAGCAGAGCACAGATGCCAGAGATGCCAGGAGATGATACAGAGGAAAGAAGCTGAAAGGCTGCTCTAAGAAAAGGTACCAAGCCCCATGGCCAAACAGGATAAGAATAATGGGTTAGTTTAAGTGTAAAGAGTTAGCAAGCCCCTAGTCCATCAGTGTAAAATTAATATAAGCCTGTGTGTGATTATTTCAGGCTTATATTATTTGAGGCTAAGTGGGGCTGAAAGTGGGTCAGAACCTCTGGGTTAGACCAGAAAGTCCAGTCCTGAAACCTCATACAACACTATGTCTCTGACTCGTTCACTGAGGTCCTTTTGCATAGTAGCTAATTGCCAGCGTAAATAGTTTACAAATTCATTCTCCCATTCAGCACCTTCCTGTTCATTCCTTGGATAGCTTCCGGTGCTGCACAGATGTCTTTAGCGCTGTGCAATTCCATGTTTCTATCCTTCCTTTGACTTTTGGGTGATAACTAATGAGGACGCTCTATTCCCAGATTAAGGTCACAAAGCTTCCCCCCGCCCTCTGTTTTCTTCCAATTGTTTTACAGTTTGGGTCTTACCTTTAAGTCTTTGACTCATTGTAGTTGGTTTTTGATGTGGTATGTTATGATGATCTAGCTTCTGTCTTTCATGTCATACAGGGCTGCCAGCACTATTTATTGAACGCTGTCCTTTTCTCTATCGGATATTTTGGCTATTCTTTTACCAAAGATCAAATCTGAGGATTAATTCTCCATATTCTATTTCATTGATCTACCCATTGGTTTTTATACCTGTACCATGCTCTGTTAATTATATAGCTTTGTAGTAAAGGAATCAATGCCTCTAGCTATGTTCTTTTTGTTCAAGTTTTAGATATCTGGTCTTCATGATTTTGTATAGAATTAGAGATTATTTCTATTTCTGCAAAAAAAATTACTGCAATTTTGATAATGAAGGAATTGAATCTATAGATTACTTTCAGTATTAACACAATGACCAAAAGTCAACTTCACACAAGCCACAGTCATTTGAAAGGAGAAAATGTCATTGAGAAAATGCTTCTGTGAGATCCAGCTATAGGGCCTTTTCTAAATTAGTGATTGATGCAGAAGGACCAGGCTCATTGTGGGTGGTGCTATCCTTGGGCTAGTGTGGGCCAGGGTTCTATAAGAAAACAGGCTAAGCAAGCCATTATGAGCAAGTCAGTAAGCAGCACCCCTCTGTGCCCTCTGTATGGGCTCCTACTTTCAGGTTCCTGTGCTACTTTTCTGGTCCTAACTATGATATGGAAGTGAAAGCCAATAAAAGCTTTCTTCCCCAACTTGCTTTTGGTCATGGTGCTTGATCATAGCAATAGTATGATCAAATAATCTAACTAAGAAAAAGTTTATTTGGCTTAGACATCCCAGTCACGGTCCATAATGAAGGGAAGTCAGGGCAGATATTCAAGGCAGAACCTAGAGGAAAGAACTGGAATAAGGCTGCTTACTGGTTTGTTCCCCTGCTTTCTTATACAATCTAGGATGATCTACTGGGGGTGGCACTACCCAGAGTGGGCTGGGCCATCCTGCATTAATCATTACTCCAAAAAATGCCCCCACAGGCTAGCTCACAGACCAATGTGATGAAAGCATTTTGTCAGTCAGGTTCCCTCTTCCCAGATGGCCCTAGCTTGTGAGAAGCTGCACAGACAGTTTGCTGTAGATGTATGCTCATGTACTGATTTTTGTATATCCTCATCTTTGCTTAATTCATGTTTAGGGTCTACTAGATTTTGAGTTACTTTATGAGTTTTATAAATATAAGATCCTATCTCCACAAACAGAGACAATTTAAGCTCTTTGTTTTCATGTGGATACTTTTTATTTCTTTCTCTTCACTATTTTTTTTTCTGTTGTACTACAATGGTATGCAGAACTGAACATGGATATCCTTATTACAATTTATTGAGAGTTTTTAATTATTAAAAGATGTTGAATTTTGTCTAATGCCATTTCCACATTTCTTCAGATAATCACATAGTGTTAGCCCATTGCTATATAAATGTGATATACTATGCCACATTTATTGTCTCATACAATGTAAACAATCATTGCATTTTAGGAGAAAATCCCACTTGATCATGAAAAATAATTCTTTGAATGTATTTCTCTATTTGATTGGTTAGTATTTTGCTGAGGATCTCAGCATCAGTGTTTATTAAGAATATTATCAGGGGCTGGAGTGATGGCTCAGAGGTTAATAGCACTGACTGTTCTTCCAGAGGTCCTGAGCTCAATTCCCAGCAACCACATGGTGGCTCACAACCATCTATGATGACATCGGCTACCCTCTTCTGTATATTATATTCATAATAAATACATCTTATCCTTTTCACCAAGATGGCATCGAAAGCGAAGAAGAAAGTTTCTGCCCCTCCCAAAGCTGAAGCCAAAGCAAAGGCCTTGAAAGCCAAGAAGGCAGTGCTGAAAGGTGTCCACAGCCACAAGAAAAAGAAGATCCGCACGTCACCCACCTTCTGGGGGGCCCAAGACCCTTAGGTTCAGGAGGTAGCCCAAATACCCTTGAAAGAGCGTGCCCAGGAGAAACAAGCTTGACTACTATGCCATCATCAAGTTCCCCCTGACCACTGAGTCAGCCATGAAGAAGATAAAAGACAACAACACACTTGTGTTCATTGTGGATGTCAAAGCCAACAAGTACCAGATCAAACAGGCTGTGAAAAAACTCTATGACATAGATGTGGCCAAAGTCAACACCCTCATAAGGCCTGACGGAGAAAAGAAGGTGTATGTTCCATTGGCTCCTAATTATGATGCTCTGGATGTCGCCAACAAAATTGGGATCATCTAAACTCAGTCCAGCTGGCTAATTCTAAATATACTTTTTCCACCATAAATAAATAAATAGATAGATAGATAAATAAATAAATAAATCTTTTTAAAAAAGAATATTGGCCTGTGGATCTTTTATTTATTTCACTGCCAGTGTCTGCCTTTGGTATCTGTGTACAGTATTTTATAGAAGTGTCTAAAAGTTTCTCTCCTTTTGCATTTTTTTAAAAAAAAAACTTTAGGAAGAATTGTCATTAGCTATTTACATGCTCTATAGACATCAGTAGGCTTTTATTCAGCTAGAAACATAGCATGAGATATTTTCATATTTCTTTTTTTAGCCTCTTCTGTGAACCATGGGATGATTAAGAGAATGTTATTTCATTGCCATTTAATTGTGAATAATCTGAAGTTCCATTATTATCCACTTCTAGTTTTATACTGCTCTAGTTGTGAAAGACCCTCTATGCAATTTAATCTTCTTAAGTTCCTATTGTTTTTGATATTTCGTGTGTCTTCCTCACTGATTTTCTCTGGATGGTCCATCTAGTGCTGTGGAATATTTGTTCACAATAAGTCACTATGATTAGTTTATTGAAAAAGTTGGTTGGCCAGTTGCAGAACAGAATAAAGCTAGGTAGGAGAGCCAGACTAGGAGAATGCTGGGAGGGAGAAGGGCAGAGTTTGAAGTTGCCAGCCAGATATAGAATGAGTTGGACACACAAAATAGGAAAAACCTAAAACCCAGTAGCCCTGGGGCCACATAGATTAATAGAAATGGATTAAGTTATAAGAGCTAGTTAATAACAAGCCCGAGCTACTGACTGGGCATTTATAAGTAATCTTAAATCTCTCTGTTGGTTATTTGGGAATAAGCTGGTTAGGACGTGAAAATTCCACCTATCGACCACTGTGGGTGCTGCTTGTTGTTACTCTATTGCATTGCACTTCCCTTCAGATCTGTCAATCATAAATGTTACTGCTGACAGATTCTTGTATACTTATAAGATTTTTCTTTGGTAAATTGATCTGTTTATTACTATTGCCCTCCAACACCTTTTAAAATGTATTGTTGTGGAGCTGGAAACCAACTCCAGGGTCTTGTACATGCTAGGCACATGCTTTGCTACTAAGTCTCACCCTTGCTTTCAGTTTATGAATCTGACTAAAAGCCTGTTATCTAAGCATGGCCAATGTGCAAGTTTTACAATTTTTTCCTCCAAGCACAATAAGGGGAGTTCAGGTTTCTTGTTTTGCTTTAACTCCATGGTTTTGCTGTTATCCCTTTCTCACCAGGAACATTCTTCCCAGATCTCTACATCATATCCTGACCATCAGTCAAAGCACCACTCTGGGGTAATTTTATTTTTTCATTCATGAAGCCTTACCCTATTCACTTATGAACAATATTTGCCTTTTGTAAAATCAATTGTACTTGCTATGAGAGTTATTACCTCATAGAGATAGACCACTTTGATCTCCTACTGGAGAACATGTGGATGAGTGACAATCTAAGTGCCGTCTCTCTAGATTTAACACATACTCTTGACAATGGCTAAGCAAGTTGTAAGGTTCTGGTGCCAGCCTCTTCCCCTAAGACTTGGAACTTACCTGGACCCAGTTTGGCTGGGAAAAAAGTCACAGAAAGCCTTAGAACTGTATGTGAGAGGCGTCCTGCTCTGCTCATATTCCTTTTCTTTCATAGGTGTTTGACTTTTATCTTGATAGAAAGATATCAAATCCTACTTCTTCTTTCCTTTAGTTTCCATGTGGCTTTACCCCATGAGAATCTCTTGAATGTGTAATTCTACCCAAACATCTGCTTTTTAGAAAGTCTTAATGGGTCCATCGCTTTTATAGTATTTTTCACTTCATGCTTTACTGTGATGGTATAAATGGCTCCTGCCCATTTATAATTTCCCAGGCATAGAGACTCTATTATAAATTGATCAGCACAGGGTCTGAATATTAGTCAATGTCATGGTCTCTTGACACCTAGTACAATGTTGTGTGCATACTCAGTATCCAAAAAAGTTTGTTAAATGAATAGTAGTTATAAATCATATGCTTATATCTTAGTGTCAAGTCTAAACAACACCTTTTAATCTTTATATTAATTGTAAAATATAACATTTCTGACAAATAGGCTAAGGCAACAGGAGAAACTGATCTCATAAAGAGTTGTGATTTACTGGGATATTTATATGTCTTTAGCTTAGCTGGGAATCGAACTCAGGTCCTCCGGAAGAACAGTCAGTGCTCTTAACCACTGAGCCATCTCTCCAGCCCCAGTCGCCTTTTCGTAACAATGGAAAAATTCCACACTTGCTTTTAGACAACACTACCGGTCCCGTGGGGCTTTGAACTTTCAAAATGTGTCTAATACAACTAATAAAATGACGACTTAATTTCATCTCATTTTAATTAGCTGTAATTTAAGTTGTTATGTAGGGTTAGTGGCTTCTATATTGGTCAACATGATTCTAATCTCTTCTCTAATATGACTGTTTCCTCTGAAACTTGATCCATTTCTCTGGCATGCAGTTGAGGGTTTGTTGTTGTTGGGTTTTAATTTTGTAAAGTTGAAGCTAATGAATCTGTTGCCCAGTCAAGTCATGTGCAAATTTTGTATGTATAATTTGGTCATCAACTCAAAAACATTGTCATTTGGAGGAACAAAGTTATAGACTGTTTTTCTTACATAAGAGACTGTTTTCTGTGGCCAGAGCGTGGTTAGAGAGTTCTCATATGGTCTAGCCTCTTACAGTTGGGTCATCTCCCCCGGTTTGATGCTGTGAAAGGAGTAAGAGGCAAGAAAACCACTGAGGCACAAAATTCTCATTCCAAAGGCTAACGGCTAATGGAGGTTTTGAAGATTCAGATAGACTTTACAGAACTCTTCCCATCAGACAAGCAAACAAAACAATCTTTTTGCAAAGAGGAAAGCGAAGAACACTTTCCTCCATGCAGAGAAAGAGATAGACTTTGCATCTTTACCTGTTCAGGGACCTGTTTGGTTTGCCCTCCCGGCATTGCCAGCTCTGTGTCTACACCATCCTTAACTCTCTCAATAGAACCATATTCGTGCATCAGATCTGCCGACACTGGCGAGCCCTGAGGGACCTGCTGTGAGGGAAGGTCTTCTGCACTGTCTCTGAGTGGGGCTTCAGGGATACTGCACAGATGAACGATAAAGCTCAGAATAAGCACCAGGGCAGAGAAGAAGAACATGACCTGGAACTCCGTGCCCAGCAGCCTTCCCAGTTCCAGATGCCTCCAGTCTATGGCACCCAAGAGGTAGCCAAGGGCACCGCCAAAACCTAGAAAGCAAAAAGGAAGAAAGAGAGATGAGTTGGCATAGTCAGGTAATTATGTTTATTTCCCATCATGCACAGGCCCTCATCTTCTGAGGAGACCAGAGACAGCCGGCCAACTATGAAGAAACAATGTAGCAATAGGTAAGACTCCTATGGTGAGGCAGTGTGGATCCAAGGCCCAGCTCTGGTGTTTTTTGCTATGACATTGGTCTTAATCACCTATTATGCAGTAATAACCAAAGAGTAAAGTCATGATTTGAAAATGAAAAATGTTCAGCACAACACCAGACACACAGCAGGTACTTAATAAATTGCCACCATAAGAGATACTGTGGCCTTCCCACACTGCATTCTCTATGCTACTTTAGAAAAACAACAATTCAAATTCTTGACCTAAATGTGTCCATAAAATCAATTTCTGGAAGCATTAAAGAGAAATGGTTCTATTGTCCTCTATCTATCATTGAACTTCTTAAGAAAATATAAAACTAGCATGGGCTGATTAAAAAGCCTTGAGATCTATCTTCTTCACTGTGGAAGAAATTTAAGATACTTGTTTGCAGTTAGAGCTACAGAAATAAGAGCAAAAGCTTACATAACTTGTCCTAAGTCTATTATCACCTAATAGGACATGAAAGTGAAGGTTTTGGGTTCTTCCTTTATGAGCTTAGGCTTAAACACGGTGTTACTTGAGGGCAATGGGAAGGAACCCACTGAGTCCACCCTAGTTCTTACATCTAATCCATTCTCTTGATTCCCTGCTTTAAACACAAACAGTTCCTCTATGCACAAGACATTGTACAACTCAGCACCAAAACAGTACTGTGGCTGAGATGCTCCCTGCAGTGCAGATGTTGGAACTGCTGACAGGGAGACACACCAAGAGATTTGAAGATACGCAGGGAATGACCGATGCCAAACACACATTCTATATACATCACAAGTTTGGACAGGACTGATTCTTCTGTCCAAAACTTTGCAACATCAGTCTCCCATCATGCCTTAGCAAACACAGGTTATTTGCCTTCATGGGCCAGTTTGCAGTTTTATTTGTTGAGTGAGGTCTCCATTTCTGATAAGGACAACATCCTTACCAACCATGGGATCTGGAAGATAACTCAAAGAGTTCCAATCTCTGATGATGGGAGATGGCTCCATTGACAAAGGGCTGACCCCACAAGCATGAGGAACAGAGATCAGATCTATTTACATGAGATATTTGGCACAGCAGCTCATGCAATTTCCCAGTGTGGGAAATCAAACATTACAGCACTTGATCTGTTAAGGAGCCCTGGCAGAGAAGCAAAAAGGGAAACAGCCATGTTTGGAAGGAGTAAAGCATGCAAAAAGGCCTTGTGATGTAACAAGCCACTTCATTAAGAACTGGTGCAGTTTCCAAGGCCAGAAGACCTAAAGGTGTTGCTAATGGACTCAGTAGATGTGTGCTTTAAGCACAAGGATGTGCAGGAGTGGCAGAGCATGCACAGTAGAGGCACACGTGTTAGTCAGCCCCCTTGCAGTGATGGCCCAGCTCCTTGGCAGAATTTCTTGGGGTTGGAAAGTGGGAGGTGAGAAATAGCTTTCCTTCCTCCAGAGGGACTTGGGAAACCCAGGACTAGAAGGGGCCTCCATTCAACAGTAAAACCTCCATGAAGAAATGGCTGTGCAGTAAATCTGTACAGACAATGAATTTGTTATGTACCCAATTTCATTCTACTGGACATACACAGACACTGTCAGTCCTCAAGACAATAGTTTGAGGAAATAGGCTAGTGATTTGCAACTGCTACAACCTATGGCATTGCCACTAGCAATACATTAGTCAATCATGAATCACTGTTCATGGGGAAAGTTGAGGATGGCGTTCTTAGGAGCCTCCGTATTGTCAGGTTATTGATTCTGTTTAAAGACACTTTTACTAGCCAATTTATACCACAGCCTCCTTGGGCTTAGAAACATCAAACAGTATTTCATCATGACACTCCAGGCCACTGTAGTTCCTATTGACATGAGATCTCTAGCCTTGGGATGGTGGTCCTCCTGTCTGCCTCCTCAGTGCTGAAGTACCATGCTTGACTACTCTGGATCATTTTAGATAACAAATTCTCCAATATGGAACACAAAAGTATGAAGTGCATAACACTAGATATGCATTTAAGATATTTCTATTTATAGAACATGAGAATCAAAAGGCAGAAATCTTGTTTAAAGACACCTTTCTTACTAATTTTATCTATTAGTCTGGGAACTCAATTGGCCATGTGCAAATTGGCTGACCCAAATATTCTTCCATTCCATAAAAGTCTTCGATACAAATACTAGCTTTGGAATCACTAATAAAATTCTGAAGTAGACAAATTTATATGTAAGATACCATTGAAAATAAGCATCTCAACTGTACTTTATCTTTCTGGTGGGATGCAAGGGATCCCAGATATAGGGAGTTTGCAGCTCAAAGCTTGTCTCCCATGATCTCTGAGTGTAAGTAAGAACAGCAGATGGTCTGGAGGAAGCTGATAATTCGTGGTCTGAGGGAGCCTTGTAAACTAATGAAAGATAACTGAGTGGTGATTGTTCAACCTGACCGCTATGATGTGGTGGGACACAGTACCCTCTTAAATGCCAGTGTGGGCAGATGTCACTCACCCTATGTACTTTCCCTCCCAAATCTTCGCTTTCTATACCGAGAATACATGGATGCAACTCCTGAGAAAAGAAATAAAAACTATTTCAATCTGACTGAGGCCAGGTTCCCTCTGTCCTGTGGCAAGGCCCTTAATATAGAAGTAACTAAACTGTTTGCCTTTTAGGATTCACATCCATATTAGAGATAAAATTTCATCCAAAGCTACCCTTTGCTTGGTGTTACTTACACTGCTGGCTGGAAAATTTTCAGTAAATCATTTTCAAAATCATATTGTTCTTAATCAACCAGCTAAATGCTGATAGAATGCAAAGTGCATTTGTCCAAGACTGCATATACCCTGACATTGCAAGTTTTGCTCCTGTTACAAGTTTCTAATTCATGTTAACATACTAATCCAATAATGGTTCATGCTAAAGCATCAACTGTAATTATCTCATTATTTTTCTAGAAATGAATTTTTCAATTTTGACACAGAAAATGGCTCACTGACCTAGTTCAGAAACTCCCCATTTTCTGACTGGACTCATAAAATCTGACTCCTGTTTCTTTTATTGACTAAAGATTAGAAATGAGTGTGTTTTTAATTTCATTAACTGATCTTGTTTTTGAGTCTTTTTTGCATGTCTACAGTTAATTTTTTAAGTCTACAGAACTAATATTTATAACTCTTGTTGATGCTATTGCACTAACAAGGTGCAGTCCTTTGTAAAATGCTCTAGCGCCGCCTAATGGTGACCAAGAAAATGGCTGGTGATACTGTGCTGGGGAAAAATCCCTTTAAGCCAGGCTGCAAATCTCAGCCCGCTTCTCTCTTGTTCCAGCAGCTGCCATGGTAAATATTGTGAAACCAAATAGTTTCACAGGTGCATCTGGATCTCACTTTACCCCAGAGAACCACACACCTGAAACCGCCTTGGGTTAGTAGAGGTGACCCTTCCGTCCTTCATCCTCCCACCAAATGAAGAGTTCTGAGATGCATTTTACAAGGCTCCTCGAGAACCACAGGGAGATGGAAGGTAGACACCAACTCCATAGTGCCTGGTCGGCACATTTGATAGCATCTCTCTCCCTTCTCCATGGAATTAATTCTCAAATAAACTGTGTTTCATATTCCTGGCTCTCAACTTCTATAGAAATTCAAATGAAGACAGACACCACATCTTTAGTTAGGGGTTGGCCTGTTGGATTTTGTCCTCCGCTACACCCAGTGCCTCTTTTAGGGCAGTACTCTGGAGTCCCACCCTCCTTAGTTTCTAAGGTCTCTGCATTTTCATAACGGCCACTACTGGACCACTCATAAAATGTAGCATGCTTTGTTCTGTGTATGTAAATGGGCACATACATTGTGTGTCCCACCTGTGAGTCAATGGTGTCAGTTGCAAACAAACTGGCAAAATGGTTCATGCCCAGAATAAAGAAATGTGCAAAGGGTCAAGTGCCAGACCCGTGTGCTCACTTGGTTCCTCTATGCTTTCATCGGCCAAAGTTGTATTTGTAAATGAATGCTTCCAGGAGAAACTGACCCTGCATATTCCCCAGCACAGTATCTCCAGAGTACTGCCCTAAAAGTGACCTTAGATTAATCAGTTTACCTCCCATCAACACAACTTAACATTGAAGATGTTAAAATAGGACAGTCACCTCACTGACAGTTTCTGAGGCCCTTCCATATTTTATGCACTGTTGAAAGCCTTGTCATAGAACAAGGAAAAGGAAAGACAATTCCTGCCAGTTGGAGGTGAAGAAGCAGACAGAAAGACCACAAATGAATGAATGAATAATATGAGATCATATGCCAGCATGGGATCTGTGATCCACAGAAGTAGGCAAAGGAGGCTGTTGCTTTCAGGGACATTGTGCTAAGTGAGAAAGACAAGAGTGCAAAAAGCATATACAGTGAGTGGAAGCAAAAATGAACTGAGCACATTGAATAGAGCATGGAATAGTGGTCAGGAGAGGGCAGGAAAGACAGAGGAACGCTTGGAAACAGACATCTTACTACAGTTAGGTAAGAAGAATTAAGTCTAGTTATCTATAGCACAGCAAGGTCCTGACATTCTATGGCAATTTGGTGTATGGTTCAAAGTAGAGTTTGAACATTCTTAACCCACTGAAACATCAATTGCTGGAAAGGGGGAAATGGTATTGGCCCTGATCACTGTAAAAAATAAAAATACACAGGCATTGAAGACATCATCCCACCAAGCCCTGTAAATATAGATGGTATACACTGAGCTTGAAACTAAAATAATTAAAGGGAAGCAAGGAAGTCTTTGGTTTCTGTTCTGGCTGTGTCCTTTTCAGATGCCCGAAGGAAAAGATGTGAAAGGTCCCCACAGGCACAAACTTCAGAAGGAATCCAGCTGATGAAACAAAACCACTCATCCAACAATTATTCACGAATGAGAAAAAGTTAAAAATAGTCCCAAACATGAAAAGTAATTCTTTCAGACCGAATAAGAAGTTTGGTTTAAAAGGCTCTCTCTGAAATTCATTTTTAACTGTCTTTTTAAAGTCTTCAATTATTTTGCAAACAGAGCATTTTATTTTTGCATATTAGTATTTTGTGCACACTTTGAAGTACATTTTTGAAGTTAGAAGAAGCCAAGCCCACCGAGGTTTCTCCTCTCCTTCTGAACAAATATATACAGGGTCAGTTTCTCCTGGAAGCTTTCATTTACAAATACAACTTTGGCCGATAAAAGCATAGAGAAACCAAGTGAGCACACGGGTCTGGCACTTGACCCTTTGCACATGTCTTTATTCTGGGCATGAACCATTTTGCCAGTTTGTTTGCAACTGACACCATAGACTCACAGGTGGGACACAAACACACACACACACACACACACACACACAATGTATGTGCCCATTTACATACACAGAATAAAGCATGCTACATTTTATGAGTGGTCCAGTAGTGGCCGTTATGAAAATGCAGAGACTTTAGAAGCTAAGAAGGGTGGGACTCCAGAGTACTGCCCTAAAAGAGGAAGAATTTGACCTGGCTCTTCTGTTGGGGAAAGTTGGACTTGCTATAAGTTATCCACACATTTGATCTTTCATAAGACCAAACACAGGCCCTGGAGACACTGACTGGCATCTCATAAGACCAAACACAGGCTCTGGAGACACTGACTGACATCTAGAGTTTCATGCATACCATGAGACAAAACAAAGAAAATCCAAGAAATCAAATGTTTCTTTAAGGCCAAAGCACAGGTATGTCTGTAATTTTTAATGACTGGCTTTCTTGCTTTAGAGACAAACAAACAAAAAAACCCCAGCCTCTTCTTCCTTGGTAACAGATCCCAATTTGCTCCAGGGAAGTATGTGCCTCTGTTCCTAAAAATTGAAAGCTAAAATAACACCTCACTTTTCAAGCTCAAGAACCTACTAGATGATCTAATTATGCTCAAGGAGAAGCAAAAACATGAGTGGGGGGAATAGGAAGGTCTTGCTTTCTCATTTAAAAAGACAGTGTAGGTTCTTTTTCCTCTTGCTTCTTCCCAGACTCTCCTCTTCATCCCTCCTGTCTTGAAAGAAACATGGTGGGATTATGCCAACCATCATGCACCCAAGAGACAACACACTGGCAATGTAACCAAAGAGAAGTTAAGTTGGTACTGATATGGATTGCTAACCAAAGTCACTATGTATTCACTTCCAGGCTTCTTGTTATCTAGGAAAAGTGAACCAATATAGGTGTTTAAGCCACTGTTCGTGAGCATTACTATGACCAACCCCATTCCTAGGCTATACATTTCTTGAGCTCCTGCTGCGAGGGAAGGGTCAGGATGTCAGTAGAGTATAGTGACTCCAATAGGATTTCAAGGAGCCCACTAATATGCACAGACCATTGCTCATCTCCTTATCACATCTTCTTCACCTTCTCACTCATTTACACACACATTTATATGTGAAGTGTATGGCACAACTGGAGCGGTTAGAAATGGTCTAAGCAATAGCAAAGGCCAAGAGAGACATTATATAAAAATTGCCCTTTGAGAACAGACTGATTTCTTTTAACTAAGAAGTATTAAATAATTTCCTCATGAGTGGGCTGAAATTTACCTTGTCACTGACTGCTCTTCCCACCAAAACCAGGGGCTGCAGGTAATTTAGGAAACTTTAAAAAGAAACATACAGAAGAAACTGAGAACCACTGAAATGATAGCCAATAGTCATGGTCTCTGGATCACAACCATTAAAACAGAAGAACATTAAAACTATTCTTTTTATAAAGAACTTTTGTCCTCTTAGGTTTATTCAAAAAAATCTAGAATATCTTTAGTAAGCTGAAAAAAAAATGAAAGGGGCTGAGGGAAGGATTAAAGTGGGTATGTGCACAATCAATATGCTGTCTTTTCCTAAAAGGGGAGCTGGACTCATAATCATCTTCTGCACCCGCCTTCATGTTCATGCACTGACGTCCTAAAGTCTAGTGTGGCTGTATTTGTACAGGGTCTTTAAGAAGGCCCTTGCAGTTAATTGAGGCCAGGAGTCATCCTAGTCTAACACAGCTGATTTTCTTATACAAGAAAATACCCTGGGGCAATGAGAGGGAGGTGGGAGGCACATGGGCAGAAGTGAGGTCATGTGAGGTCATGTGAGGCCACAAGAAGGCGGATGTCTCCAAGCCAAGAAGAGGCTTTCCCGGAACCCAGCTCCACCAAAATGACCTTGAGTTGCCATCCATTCTCCATAACTCTAAAGATATCATCCTGCTCTTCAAGCCTGCCAGGCAGCAGTCCTGGGACACAGCAGTCCAGGTTGACCAGAAAGGCCCCAGGGGGCAGTGCACTGCAGGACAGACATGTGAATGGTGAAATGCAGCCCACATCTTCCTGCTGAAGAAATCCACCCATCAGATCCTTTTTGCATCCATTCACTCAATAAACATTTGCACTTTAATTATTTTGTGAATTGAAAACCAAGTTAGAAATTAAGTCTAATTGCACTTTAGGAAAGAGTAAGGGGTCTTCTCTTTAGGAGGTGGGAATTTCAGAGTATTTTTTGATTTCTAAAGGGATTTTTCTGAGTGAGCCAAGACCTTGAAACCAGAGAAGAAAAAGGAGACAATCTGGGAGGAGTTCAGAGAGCGAAATAAATATGATCAAAATATATTTTTGGAAATTCTCAAAGAAAATCCACTACTCAAATATTTGCCAAAATGACAGAACTAGACTTCATGCTTCCACTTGCAGGAACTAATCTTGGCTCTGGAGGTAGAGCCCTGCGTGGCCAGGAAGACAAGATGCTTCAAAACATACATGCATTTGGTTTGACTATGAAGATAAAGTAGTCTGATAGAGTTTCCCTGCTAGATTCAGAAATCCCCTGGCTTAGGGTCCTGCCTTCCCTTGGCATGCTATCTGGGCTTGGCTTAGGGCTTCCTGGTGTGCTACTACATTGCTTAGGAAACAGTCTAGTGGTAATTGAGGGAGGCTGGCAACAGCCCCCTAGCAATGGAAAGAGCCCTCACTTCCCACCCTTTAAGGTAACCAGTATTGGTTTTGTGCGTAAGAAGAGACACACACACAGTCACACTACCAAGGCCATAGGAGGGTTTACTTAAGAGAGTTCCCAGGCAGGTACAGCAGCAGAGAAGCAGGACAGGAGGAGAGAGAGACCATAACATGGCGTCTCTTTTTAAGAGAAGGGGTAGGCATGGGTTTACGTAGTCACGTTTAGGGGCGTGCCTCCGTACAAAGTGTGTCCTGCCGGGAGCCATGTTGGCTTCACCATGTGGAGTGCCAGGAATATTTACAAGCAGGTTGGTCTCTTTATATATTACAAATCCTTGAAGATGTTGGGGATTCACTTGCTTGCTCAATTCTACTTTAGATTTACATGTATTTGTTATATAACACATGCCACACCATCTAGGGTCCTTACCAAATAAAAGGTAAATTTCTGGGTCCCACCTGAAATGCACTGAATCAGCATTCCTGAAGAAAGGACCCAGAAAACTGCATTTTCAACACATCCCCAAGGAAGGCTAATGCTGCATGATGAATGCCTGAGGCTGGATCACTTTAAAGAGAGGGTTCTGTGCCCAGGGCTCCTTTTTACTTCAGCTGTACATGTTTCCACAGCATTCTGAAGAAACCTCTTGTGTGAATTTCCTTTTCAAGAACTCTGAAGCCCTGGTCATGAGCTTACTTTGTTCAGAAAAATGAACTGAGACAGGGTGGAGCGCGTGATAGGCACTTCCTGTCAACTGATCCATTCATTCAAAAGATACCAAATGCAGAGACACTGAGCACCTTCCATTGAAGTATCTCCCTGTCTGCAAAGATGAAGGAGAAACTTTCTGGAATATTCCCTACCTGTAAAGAGGGCATGGTAGTGGAGGCCCTTCTCCTTGTCCTGGTGAGAGCAGATGTCAAACAAGTAAGCTTTGATAGGCCCATCAATGAAGTCAGCCGAAAAATCGAAGAGAACCACACCTATCATGGTGATACTTATGGCCCAAACCAACTTCCTCCTTGGGTTAGCAACCAAAGCTAAAACAGAAACAAACATTGATCCTCTAAAGCATGATTAGAACAACCCATATATTTTTGTCTCACTTAAAGTGCTGTTAAATTAGTTTTATTTTTACATCTAAAAAAAAATGCCCTTTCTTTCATCTTTAAAAAAGTATGTGGGACTGGAGAGATGGCTCAGCAGTTAAGAGCACTGCCTGCTCTTTCAGAGGACCCGGGTTCAATTCCCAGCACCCACATGGCAGCTCACAACTATCTGTAGTTTCAGTTCCAGGCAAAACACCAAGGCAAATAAATAAAAATAAAAGTGTTTAAAAAAAAAAGTATGTAACTGGATGCCTAGAAAGACAAATCTGTAGACAGAAAGTAAATTAGTGCTTGCCTGGTACCTGGTACTTAGGAGAAGACAGGTAGTGATTTCTAGTAGTCCCTGGGGAGGGACATGAAAATATCCCATAAGTTCACAGTGGTGGTTGTTGTTCAATCTCATGAATATCCTCAAAGCATTGGATTATATACTTCATCTGAATACTTTGGGGTTTTAATGGCATCTATTTACATCAAAATTATAATAATGTTATCAAAAAATAAGCTGAAGAAAGTCCTTTACATCCTAGCTGCAGTGACGGCTACTCTGCAAGGCATCTCTTTTTGCATGTGCACATCCACAGTTGTGCAGAGGTGCCCAAACACAGGACTTCTCAAACTCTGAAGTGCCTAATTGCCATCTGAACCATTCTGTAAAACACACAGATTGCTGGGCCCATTTTTCAAGACTCTGACTTGGCAGACATAAGGGGTCAAGTATGACAATTTGTATCTCTATAGCCTCATGATAACACAACTTTGAATGACCCAGGCAAATGAGAGCATGGAGTATAAACATGTTCATCCTCAGGCAGCTCTCCCCAGGTCCTTCCACTGGTTCAAAAAGCCACTGTGGGACTTTTAATACTTAAGTAGATTCCGTCCAACCATCTGCTCCATTCATCTACACAATCTGCCAAGAATGACATACTGCTATGTCCTTTGATTAAGTTTTGTTGACCTAAGGATAGTGTGCAATACTTACATATTTGAAACATTCCATTATAAAAGTAAATAAAAAATAAGTCTGTCCCCCTTTCTTACCTCCAGTACTTATCTTAAATATCCTAATTATTCCACATTCCATATTTATAGATCCTTCTAAATTAGTGGTTCATAATCTGTGGGTTGTGACCCCTTCTGGGGGTCATATATGAGTTAGCTTGCATGTCAGATATTTACATTAAGATTCATAACCATAGCAAAAATTACAGTTATTGAAATAGCAATGAAACAATTTTATGGTTTGAGTTTAGCAGAACATGAGGAATTATATTTAAGGATCACAGCATTAGGAACATTTGGAACCATTGTTCTAAATATATACAAATATTACCTACTTATCCTGTATCATAATCACTCATTATACTGGCATAAATGGTCTAAATGTAAGTGCCTCTTCATGATCTCTTTCTCAGTGTGCTGCCCCAAGTACTTAGGAATTAGTAGCTGGTCTGTAGCTAGGAATATTGCTTTAACACCAAATTTGTTTTCCAGAATTCACAATACAAAGATGTCCCCAGAGCTGACAGGCCTATGTCCTGTACTAATTAAAATTTATACACCCAGAACTAATTCTTATTTGTACACAGCAGATGGTTTGTTACAAATGCTTATAGCTGGATAATTTGACAAAGTATTCCATAAGGCAAAATATGCTCAAAAATCCTTCAACTAAAAAAGTAGGTAAGAATATTTAATTCAGTAAAATGGATAAAAATGCAATCCACTTAAAAAAATATATAAGACAATGTCATGATGTTTCTAGAAGCAAAGGATCCACAGCCAGAGATTCGGGGTCATTCAAAAGTGGAAGTTTACTGCATATTAGGAGAGACCGCTGATTGTAGCTAGTTTTTGGTAGGCATTTAAGAATTATTTTCCCCTAACAGTTAACTATTAGGCCTGCACTCTCCACTTACCTGATACAACAGCATCTCCATTGAGGTACAGGGCCATCCCCAAAAGCATCATGACGCTCAGTGTCAGAATATAGGGTCTCCGGCGGCCCCACCTGGCCCTGCAATGGTCACTGACTGACCCCACCACAGGTTGCAGCAGGAATCCCAAGGTGGGGCTGAGGAGCCACACCATGCTGTACAAACTCTTAGGCAGGCCCACGCTGAGAAGAACTGGGGTCACATACGCTGCCTCCACTGCGTAGCAAAATTCTCTGCCAAACATGGCCATGCTGTGCATGATGAGTCTCCCTGTGGACCTCTTGGGTTGCTCCACAGAGCCAAAGGGGCAATCCTCAGCTAGGGATTGATAAGGATGGGTGTCTGTCTGCCCATTGCTGCCACTCATGACCACAGAGAGAATAATCTTCCTGCGTGACCCTCAGGTTTGTACTCCAAACGGGATCTGACATGGAGCCTGTCTGAGCAGAGATGGGCTGGCTGGAGGAGGGGCCGGAATTCTTTCATGCCTCCAAGATCACAAGTTATGATGAGAAGTAGAGGGGGTGTTGGCACTTGGAAGCATGACAGAGATTAGCTGTTGTGAGCCCTCTGGCTCCTTAGAATACTGCTGTTTTTCTAAAACCTCTCTCTCTCTCTCTCTCTCTCTCTCTCTCTCTCTCTCTCTCCCTTTACCACTCTCCTTCTCTCTCTCTCACACACACACACATACACACAACTGTACACATTGCTTCCACAGTTTTAAAATCATAAATTTTCCCATATAGAGAGTAAATAAAAATATAAATAACCTAATAAGTCCTATAAACTTCTTTCTATAGACCGAGACATTTCTTTTCCATGAATTCACATTTTCTACACACAGCTTTAAAAAACAAATTAACTAGATTGAAAATGGTGTTGGGGTCTCACCCTTAGCCCAAATCATTAGCTGTCACTAAGCCCCCGAACTGAACTCTTCTCTCATTGCACTCAGTACATTTTCAAATGAGACAGTTCAGTGTTTGTTATATCCTTTGATTAGCCTTGATCGTCATGACAGAGATTGATTTATAGCATCCCCAGCATGTAGCCTGGCACCTCTTAGGTCCCTCCCTCAAATATTTGCTAATAAATACAAGTAGAATGGATGGAGTATATGCAGTCTATGTGTTGTATCAGTCATTGCCTACTTTGCTGAGATCTTATGGGACTACATTTCCCAGGCTCCCTTGGCTTCTAAGTCTATTTGGCCAACAGCAAGCATTGGTGAAAAGCCAAAGAGGAAGGAAAAACAAGTGTGATACAAAAATATCATCTCAAGATATTTTTGGCAATGACTACTTCTTCACTGTGAACCTACCTTCTGTCAGCCACACAGGACTGCTAGGTCTCCTTAATTCCCCACAGCTGTGTTCCTGTCGCCCTAGGTGTGACCCTGGACCCATGATCCTGCTCATACCTATATGGACTATGTCTGCTCTTTATTGTCAATGTAATCCTCTAATTAAATTTACTCTGTTTTAAAGACAATGGGTCACATTTTCCTTACTGTACATTAGTAAAAATTCTTGGTAGAAAAAAATATCTCAGAAGTCATGCTTTGAAAAATGGTTCAAGAGGGGGCTGGAGAGATGGCTCAGTGGTTAAGGGCACTAACTGTTCTTCCAGAGGACCAGGGTTCAATTCCCAGCACCCACATAGCATCTCACAATTGTCTGTAGTTCCAGTTCTCATTTCTAGGCAAACACCAGACAAATAAATAAATAAATAAATATTAAAAAAAGAAAAATGGTTCAAGAACAAGGCATAGAGCTGGACTCTTAGTTTGAGTTCTTGGTATATCTCCCTCTGCTGTGCACTTCCCTGGGCAGATCCTAATTCAATGTTTCTCAAACTGTGCGCCAAGGCACTGTGCATAAGGATGGTAGTGCTTTCATTCAGTCCTGAGACACATGACAAGGTTAATTCAGGTTTCCTGGGACCTTCTCTACAAGGATGTCACTATATATAGACCCAGAATTTACTACCAGCCTAAGAGGACCTATGCATGGAGGTTGGAAAACTCATAGGATGGAAAATTACATAGAAATAAGGCCGGAGGGCCTCTATGCAGCCAACTGTAAACTCTTTATCCCTCTGTTCTCAGGGTTGTAAGTCAAAACATGTCCTTTTTTTGTAAACTGTGTTTATTGAAGTATCCAACATCATGTAGGGGAAGAATTTTGTAAATGATAAGATGCAATGCCATTGTCACTAAAGCCTGAGATATAGTTGGAAGAAGGATATGGGCACGGATACGCTGTCTGAATGCACCAGTCACCTGTTTTATGTCCCTATACACAATTTGTCCCTACAATTTGTGGCACCTCATTGCTTCTAATATGACACCATCAATAGAGCAAATATATATATATATACATATATATATTGGATGATGAATTCAAGACTGTAGCTCCTTTCTTTTGACTTTCTTACATCCAATTGCCTGCTTCTTTCCCATCCTTCTCTAAGCTCACGCTTTCTGCTTTCTGATCATATTCCTACATCTAGACCTTCAGTTTTTTTCCACATAGAGAACTTTATTTTTAAAAGGATTAAGTATAGAAAGTCCTTTGGTCCCAGATCTCCAGAAAAGGACACACACATCACTAACATGCTACTAACCTTACTTAATACATTTATTTTTTTAAGCTCACAACCTACCAAAAATAACTTCTTATTCATTCACTTTGTGTAATCACCTAAACACAGAAATCACCGTCTAAGTTAGCTCATCTGATTAGCTGTAGATTTTAACCAATTTGCATTTATCTTTTCCCTAACCACTCCACTGAAATATATATATATATATACATATATATATCTGAGAGCATATTAAAACAGTAATCATGATAGGAAAAAAAAGACTCGCTTGGTTCATATATTGGAACAATGACACCTGTGATTGTTAGTGTGGTTTTTTTTAATGTATGTGAGTCTTTTACCTGCACCAATCTGCATGAACCACACACATGCTTAGTGATGATGGAAGCCAGAAAAGGCTGGTGGAGCCACTTGACCTAGAAATAGATTGTTGGGAGCTGCCACATGGGTGCTAGCTTTTTCTGGAAGAGCAGCTAGTGCTCTTTACCTATAAGCCATCTCTCTAGGCCAGTGATTGTTAATCTTGATTGCCAACAGGACTGGATTTAGAAGTTTCCAGATTAGTGAGGCATACCTTAGGGTGTGTTGGTGAGAGCATATCTGTACTGATTTAATCCCCTGATGGCCTGATACTATGCATAGCCTCCTGGGAGGCAGTGGAGTTATGGGAATGGAGCCTGATTGGAGATGTTGGGTTGCTGGTGTGAGGATGCTTTCTTAGGAGGCTATTTCATGCCTTGGCCCCCTTCCATACTGTTGCTCCATCTGCTTTCTACATGCCACAATTTTTGTCTGGATGGCCTGAAGCTCAGCAAAGTAAACCCTTCCCGATACTGATACTACCTGTCTCCATTAGTACAGTCACAACAGCAAAACAGAAACTGAGGAAAGTCATTGTGCTGTAAATTATATACAGTCATTTGGATGCTTTATAGAAATACAAATGTGTGGGTATTACCCTTGGCCCACTGTATCAACTTTCTGTGAGCAAGACCCAGATTCTGTGTTGGCAGACTTCATAGATGGTATTTTTGAACTAGATGTAAATACTAGAGCCATTACCCAGAAGCTCCAGGCTTAGTGAAGAATTTGTAAACCATAATAAAAGTAACTCCTATCCTTGGACATATAAAGAGTATAATGGGAATATAGCAAGGGCCCTAACAGAAAGAATCAACAATTTTGGAGCTTTCCACACAATGTGAGACACTTCCAAAGAATTAAAATAGACATCATATGGGAGAGGTCATTTAAACACATGACCTTTCTGACATTATAGCTCATATTCACTGTATAAAACCATCCTAGAGTTGAGAAGAACAGAAAATTTGATGAAGAAGGCTGCATTTGGGTTTGCTAGGTAGGAACATAAGGCATATTGTTAGTCCTCGAAATGATGCAGTACATGGAAGGAAGGGAGGCAAGAGATACCCTAACCTGTAGATACTTCAGGTGGCCCTTATAATGGGCTGCAGAACAGGAGCTGAGGATGGGATTGGAGATCTGGGAAGTTTCGTTGTTATTGTCATTTATAGTGATTGTTGTTGTTAAGACTGCATTTTATCTCCACTCTCCTGTATTTAGTGCAGGAGAAAACTGTTGCGGTAGGTGTTGTAAAGGAAGTAAGGGACAGATATGATTAAGACACACTGCATGTGCAAATAAGAATTTCAAAAAAATAAATACTTTTTATTTTAAGAAAAAGAGCAGTAGAAAGGAGTTGGGAAGCTATTAAGTGATTAAGAGTTAGGTTGCTATAGAAAAGTGAACTCCAGCACTAGGCAAGGAAAGCCATGACTCTCTGACCCAAGGCCAAGGTTGACAAAGCCATTAGTATCTTTTGAAGCTGGAATAGAGATATCCAAGGATGAGAAACTCGCTTGGCTTCTGGAGTTCATCTCAGCTGTCAGTTATGGCTCTCAGTGTCAGGATGTCGTATTCTCACCAGCTGTTCTGTGTTGTCTGTGGAATACTTTCTGACATATTTATTTGCTTAATTAAAGCTGTTTATCATTATGATTTTTCAAGAGAGTAAGCAGAAGGGCTTCTGGAGCAAATGGAGACATGATCACTACAGAAGCAGACATTGGTGGGCGGAGTGTAGCAGACTTTCATTTGGATACAGGACAGTGAAGTGCCAGGTGATAAGGAACAGGCCACCAGGCTACTCACACACAGCCCAGCGTTCAGTACAGTGATGTGAAGCAAGATTTTATGAAGAAAACTTCAAGACCATTTGCTAACATCTGAGTTCAAAAACAAAGAGTAAATGAAAAGGGTCTGACTCTTTTAAGAGGTATGCATTTTTTTTGTTGTTGTTAACAGTAGTGCCCAAATATTTCAATGCATCTGAAAATGCTATTTAAATGGCATTTAAAGGACTTTCTAGAAAGACTTTACAACTCAAAAACAGTATTCACTTCCAAGAAAGAGAAAAAAGCTTATTTATTAAAATTATATTAATTCATTTTAAATATATTATAGCTATATTTATATAAGGTCTTCAATATCAATGAGTACACATTATCAAGTGAACTGAAAGGCAGAAAAACTGTGACAAGTAAGTATCAGTATACACACAAGAAATATTCCTCAACCAGAGGTTCTGAGAAGCGGTCTCAGAATGTAATCATTACTCTGTAATCAGTCTTTAGTTGTGTCTTGATTGGAAAGCTTGGATCACTTCATTACTGTTCATCCACATTTCCATACACACCATTGTGGGTGTCATGCTTCGGTGAAAATGGAGCATTCAGACTCACTTGATCCGTGGACCTGTGAGTCAGAGGTTAGCTCTCAGCTTTTTACTCTCAATGATTTTCTCTGCATGCAGCTGATTAATCTCTTCTTGACTGAATCCAAATTCTCTAAGAACCTCTTCAGTGTGCTCTCCTATAAAAAAATCCCTTTTAACAGAAGGGATGGCTGGGGTTCTGGACAGCTGGGGTGCAGGACGAGGGCTTGCACGCTGTTCCTCGTCCATGATAAACGAGGCCCGTTCCCTGTTGTGACTGTGGTGGAGGGCCTCTTCAATCGTCAGCACTGGGGTCACGCATGCATCTGTCCCATCAAAGATCTGGCACCACTCTGCCTTGGTTTTCTTTGCAAACACATCTGCAAATTTCTTCTTCATGTCTGGCCAATCAGCTATGCTCAACTGGTCAGGGAGTTCATCAGACTTAAGTCCAAGTCCTGAAAAGAAAATGTAATGGCTTTGAGAGAAGTTATTATAATCAATAAAGAATCCACTGAGACAAATGAAATCAGGGTTTCTCAAATGAGTGGCAAGGGGAAAATTATCCTGTTTGAAGCTGGAGCCAATGGCTGCAAAAGGCAGGGATAGCAGCAGTGACAGAACTCAAGACAAGCTTGTCACTGTCAAGAGATTTTACTGACATTTCAGGACAGAGAGTCTGTTTTCAATGATCTAGTTTCCAGAAATTGATTTCTTTCCTGAGTAGGTTTTCAAAAAGAAATTTCCTTAGGATGTCATTATGTGTCTAGTTGAATTAAAATAACCTCATGCTTTATATAATATTCCCAAACACTTTTGCAAATAAAATTTAAAATTTTATACTTGAGTATTACTGCTGTCAAGCTGAAAATTTTATTTTCAGCTGCTCATGAGTTTATCTGGCTCTAATACTGTCCCAAGAGGAGGAGCATCTGAGTAGCCCAAGGACCACTTTACAGGGGACTGGTATAAATCTCTCTTTTCCTCTCTCATGAAAAGGAATCCTATAATAAGCATGGTTAGGAGTATGATGATAAAATGTTTTAAGGAGAAAACATTTGGAATTTCTAGAGGATCTCAACAGTGCAAACATCCTCCCAAGGCTTTTGAAGGCTATTAAGTATATATCCTTGCAGACTTTCAAGATTAAACACATACCTAAAATACACCTACAGGAGGCCTGCATTGTTTATCCTGGAGACACTGCATAAAGTGACAAGGCATAAATTGTCTCATAAAAGAATGGATGATTCACTAGATCAAGACATTAAAGAATGTATTTGTCCAGTCATTAGTGGAGCACTAAGCTAACCAGGCAGATTTCAGTGATTATACATACCAAGGAACACAGATGTAATGGATGAAAATAATTATAAACAAATAAACCTGCACAAAATTCAATTATCTAATCTGAGGAACAGAATGCCACACTAATAAAAAGAAATTAACAGTGCCTCACAGGCTTTTAAAGACACCATCAAATATATTCACAAATGCATTAAGGGAGTCATAAAAAGACAGGAGAGAAAGATGAAAATTATTTAATAAATATCTAAAAAAAAAAAAAGTTCCAGAATTTGATGAAAAACCTAATCCACATATGTAAGAAATTACCCACCAAAGAGGGAATTCAAACTACAGTGCATCAGTGAGATTACAGATGTAAATAAAACAAGGCAAGTTGCCCCTGTAGATGGACTGAGAAGCCTAATACGGCTGAGATGGTAATATCCCCCAGATTAGGGCACACGTTCAACAAAACCCCAGCCAGAATCTCAGCTATGGGTTGGAGAGATGGCTCAGTGGTAAAGTGTTGGCATAGAAGCAGGAAGGCCTGATTTCAAGTCCCCAGAACCTACATAAAGCCAGGGAGGGGGTAGTGAGGTGGATCTAATCCTAGATAAAGCCAGGGGGTAGTGAGGTGGGTCTACTCCCAGATAAAGCCAGGTGGTAGTG
>PVIH01001812.1:70838-139925 GCA_004025045.1 Sigmodon hispidus
CAGGGGGTAGTGAGGTGGGTCTACTCCCAGATAAAGCCAGGGGGTAGTGAGGTGGGTCTACTCCCAGATAAAGCCAGGGGGGAGTGAGGTGGGTCTACTCCCAGATAAAGCCAGGGGGTAGTGAGGTGGGTCTACTCCCAGATAAAGCCAGGGGGTAGTGAGGTGGGTCTACTCCCAGATAAAGCCACTGGGTAGTGAGGTGGGTCTACTCCCAGATAAAGCCACTGGGTAGTGATGTGGGTCTACTCCCAGATAAAGCCAGGGGGGGAGTGATGTGGGTCTACTCCCAGAGTTTCTACAATGAGATGAGAGGGAGAAAGCAGAATCCCCAGAAGCTCATGGGCCAGCCAGCCTGGCATATGCAGCAGCAAACAATGAGAGAGCCTGCCTCAAGAAAGGTGCAAGGCAAGGACTGGCCCCCGAAGTTGTCCTCTGAGCTCCTCACAAGTGCTGTGGTGAGCCAATGTCCTCACTGTCTCACACAAATGCATGCACATACATACACATAGCACACATGCAAGCACATTAAAAAAATCAGGTATCTTGTTTGTTGAAATTAACAAACTGATCCTAAAATTTACATAGAAATTCAAAGAAACCCCAACAGCTAAGACAATGCTGAAGAACACACACTTCTCAGTTTCGAACTGACTACAATAACCAAGACATAGTAACTAAAAGAAAGACACTGCAACAGAATTGAAATCCAGAATTAGGGCTGAGGCTATAGTTCAGTGCTGGAGTACTCTCCTGCCATGTGGAAGGATCTGGGCTCAATTCCCAGTACTGTTAAAAGAGAGAGAGAGAGAGAGAGAGAGAGAGAGAGAGAGAGAGAGAGAGAGAGAGAGAGAGAGAGAGAGAGAGAGAAATAACCCTTATATGAATGGTCAAATGATTTCAGGAAGGATGCAAATATTATTCTATGCAGGAAGAAGTGTCTTTTCAATCAATAATACTGGAAAAAACTGGAGACTCCTATGCAAAAAAATAGAGTTACATTCTAACTCATGCTGTACATAGACAATTAATTCAAAATGCACAAAGGCATAATGTGACAACCATCACAAATACAGCCTTCAAAAGAAACCATTGGGGTGAGGCTGAAAACATGGGGGTTTCTTACAATAATTTCTGTGCAGTGTTTACCAGAGGAAAACACTGAGATGCTTTCAGTGAAGTCACTAGAGGTCAAGAGCAGCATTGTTTGTGATTTCAGGATCCCTCTGTCTCTACTTCCTGAATTGCTCAGATTCTAGGCATCTGCCACCATAGTCAGCTTTACTTCAGAGTACATCTGAAATCACTTAATTAGCTGTAGCGCAAACTTTAAACTGAACCATTTCATATAACAAAATAATTCCGTTCCAATTAGAAAAAGGGAAGAAACAATCCCCCAATTCTCCATAACTTGTGGCAGAATTCCATGAAGACAAGCACTCACAATAGAAGTAAACTTCCATGGTATCAAGCAGCAGCAACATTGTCCAGCTGAATCTCACTCACCAAAATTCTCTCTATGCTCAGGTGACTTTACTATACTTTTGAGCCATAGGAGACATCTACCAATGAACAGGAGCCAAGAGAACCAGCTATCTCTTTTAGGAAGAATAAGGAAGACCTGAATACATTAGGTAGGATAAACATCCATCCAGCCTTCCAACTATAACAATGGTTAATGGTGTTCTTTAAATACTGAGTATTTTATAAAGTAGTAAAATTATCTGTCAACTTAAAAGACGAGGAAAATGCCCCATGATGTACTGATGGCTACAGTTAATATTATCTAGAAAGTTAGATGTAAATTAAAAAAAAAAAAAGGTATCATGGAATTCAAAAGGTCTCAAAAAGAGCTCACAAGAAGTGGGAAACAGAGACTCAGGGCTGGTTACTTACCTTGGACCAGGAGCTGATAGAACTGGGGTTCTACTGCACCAACAGCCATGAACTCCCCGTCTGCTGTCCTGTAGGTTGTGTAGAAAGGTGCCCCACCATCTAACAGGTTTTGTCCCCGAGGCTGTTCCCACAGCCACGTGTGCTGAGTCTTCCACAGGAAAGAACTTAGGTATGCTGTTCCTTCCACCTTTGAAGAAGCAAGACACTCTATGGATGCAGGTGCTTAAGTATGAAGGAGGGATTACCTAATGTGTTTAATATTTACATAACTGCCTATTTTACAAGGGATGACAATTATATCTAACTATACTGATGTAGGATGTCTTTCTGTATGCTTTGAATATCATTCTTTAATACAGAGACTGTTTTGACCTATGACAGACATCTTAGAAGTTGTGGAGAAATCAGAGCATAGATGTGGACGGAGAGCGCAGTCAAGGGAGAAGCAAGATGTAAAGAAATAGGTAAACATGGGCCACGTGGCAGGACAGACTAATGGAAATGAGTTGAATTAAGATGCAGGAGCAAGTTAGCAATATGCCTGAGCCACAGGCCCATCAGCATAAAATTAATATAGCCTTTATGTGATTACTTGGGGCTAGTCTGTCTGGGACTGTATGTCTGTGGGTCTGGACCACCAGCCAGATGGGCCAGAAACCTCCTACTATACCATACAATTTCTTTGCTATTTCTGCAAACTGAGATAGGAGTTTACAGGAGAATGTCATTGGTACACTCAATTTGGGGAATATTACAAGACTTAAAAGAACTACATTTGTATTCCTTTCAAATTCTGCCAAAGTGTTGATGACTTATGAAATTAGGTAACAGTGCACAGACACTCACTGAATTTTTCTCTCTATTTTTTTTTGTGTGTGAGTACACAGAGGTCACAAGTCAATGTCAGATGTCTTTCTCAGTTGCTTCCTGACAGCCTCCTGCTGAACCTGGAGGTTCAGAATACAGTTATCTGACTTTCATATTCAGGTCAAAGAGTAAAAGTTTTCAGATTCCAGACTGAACCAACATTATAACAGTCTTCCTGATGTGCTTTATCATAAGTGAAACACACTTAGCATCCCAGGAGGCCACAGGAAGAGACTGAGTGCGGTAATCCTCTCATCTTGAGGCTCAACACTGACTACCTCAGCACACATCTCTCTCACACTCTTTCTCACACACTGTGACAGATGCACAGACAAGAGCCTATGGCACAGGAAAAGGGCAGCCCCAAACCCCCATGGCTGTCATATGAGGGTCAACAGCTGATAGAACTGGGGTTCATTGCACCAACAGCCATGAACTCCCCGTCTTCTGTCTTGTAGGTTGTGTAGAAAGGTACCCCACCATCTAACAGATTTTGTCTTTGAGACTGTTCCCACCATCACATGGGCTGAATCTTCCACAGGAAAGAACTAAAGTATGCTTGGTGTATGCAACTCACAACACCAAGGTGAGGTGTAATCCCTACAGTGAGCAGATACAACAAAATGAACTTTTTCCACAGTTATCTTTACCCTACAGTTTTCAGGGGACAGCACTGTGAATAAACAGGCTTTATCTCATTTTTAATGATTCTTTTGCTAAACAGCATAAAGCTACTGGCCTGTCAGGAAAAGACACCTGCCTCACTTTAATCAGTGTCTACAAAGGCGTCCAGGGCTGAGGAAGTGATACATGAGGTTTCCTGAACCCACTGACTTGAGTCATTAACTAAAACAATGATCCCCTAATGTAAGTATGACTCCCAAAGAGAAGTGTATAATTTTTCATACACTCAGACCTCACCACTGTCTAATAATTAGGTAAATCTAATTAGATACTAGATACATTCTGATGAAAAGTGAAACCACAAAAAGGTAGCCACAGAGCCCTGCACTTAGTGATACAGTGCCAAGTTTTTGCTATGCAATGATTAGGCCAGGAGCCAGGGTTGCACCTCCCAAAATGCACAACAGAGGAATCAAAAGGACAAGGTGAGCTGTGCCCCAAAATAGAATCACAAGAAACAGGCACAGAACAGGGCTGAACGTGATTCACCTGAAGGGATAAGCAGCTAACCAAGGCTTGAAGGTGACGAGGTGCAGTGGAAGATGGACAGACTTTGTAAAGGTCACCCAGTGACCTTATGCAGTTTACACAGTCCAACCTCCAAAACTGGAGGTGTCCACAGGCCTTTGACCCTCCAGCATTAGTCTTCTCTTGGCAATTTTTTACTTTGGTTTCCATGACAACACCCCCTTCCTGTTCTAGGCTAATTCTTCCGGCCTCTCCTCTTTTGCCTAACTCATGAGCATTCTGTCTCCTTCCCAGGGGACCAAAAGATCTCACCTGGCTCCCAGTTTATTCCCAAATGACCTCCAAATCTGTTACTAGTTCTACTCAAGTATTCTCCCTGGATACTGAAAAGCTGCTTCAAACTTGGACAAAAGTAAATTCATTTTCCCCTAGGGGGAAGAAAAAAGACTCAACAATCACAAACCCTTAGAGAGTCAATTCAGGGCACTGCTGACACATTGCACAATGATGAACTAACTCAACTCCCAAACAATGCTGTCAAATTGACGACGTTTTATTCATTTTACAGCTTTGACAGGGTTATAAAGTGATCCTCCAAGATGACAGAGCTGAGAAACTGCAAAGCTGAGGAAAGATGGCAGCCATCAATTGTGTGCCCGCCGCTTTGTGCTGTCTGCTCCCTCACCTGTCTGCCACTGGGAACCAGGGAAACCTTGCTCTAGGTCACACAAACCAGAAATCTGGCTCCATCCTTGGCTTTCTTCTTCACCCACTGCCAAGTCATCAACAACCCCCACACAATTTTGCATCTCGTACTCCTTCAATCCAGTCCTAGTCTAACATTAATGGCTTTAGTATATGCCCTTATTTGCTCAGCAAACCTCAGTGAACTGATCTCTCTACTTCCAGTCTTCTCTTCCTCCAATCCATCCCCCATCTAACCTCCAAAGATCTCTCAACCCTGGACTGGACTCTTACTGAGGAGCTTCTAGATCTCAGATAAGTGTCTAAGCATCGTGTCATTGTACAATCCTCCCCCTTATATGGACTTTCACTTCCAATAGCCACTGTTCAAATTAACCATGCTCTGAAGACAGTAAGTAGAAAAATCCACAAATAAGCTTTTATTAGTACTATTTCATACTGTTTTGCTCTTAGTATTGTGTTAATCTCTTACTGTGTCTAACTTATAAATTTTGGATGTAGGTATATCTGGGGAAAATATAGTAATATCAAGTTTAGAATTATCTTCAGTTCTGTGTACCCAATGGGAATCTCAAAACATACCCCAGCAGAAGACAGAGAAGAGTGTATTCATTAGACTGAAGATAGAAATCACAGAGATAGGGCCCTGTGGAGGATGTAAGTGTTCAGACATGACAGAGAAACGTGAAACTGAAGCATCTTCTAAGAAATGCAACAGGAAGTGTGAACAGGAAGGCCCATCATCCTCAGCATCTCTAAGAACCAGCTCCACTGACTGGGGACCACTTTTGAAGCTCAGTTTTGAAGGATGCTAACTTAATAACTCTATTTTAATCAGAAAAGATAACTTGGAGGAAAATGCTGAAATACAACACAGGATTTTAAAAGGTGAGTTTTTGAAAGTTTGGAGTCTGCCAGGAGATTGGCTTAGCAGGTACAGGTTCTGCTGCCACGGCTAACAACCTGAGTTCGATCTGAGAGCCTCATGATGAAAGAGAGTACCGACTCTGCCAAGCTGTCCTCTGACCTCCAGATAGACTCTTACACACTCACACTAATAAATAAACCAACCAAAAACCAAATAAATAAGGTTTAAAGTGCTGACTCCATAGGTGGCTTCACTATGGCATTATAATGCATATAAAAGGTGAGGCTACTATAAAGAAAAAGAACTCTTGCCAAACATGGTAGAACACATATTAAATTCTTGCATAGAAGAGACAGAGGTAGGTGGATCTCCATGAGTTCCAGGACATCCAGGGCTATAGAGAGAGACCCTACCAAAAACAGTCAAACAAACAAACCAACAATAAAACCAAAAATAGAAGCAAACAAACAAACAAAACCTCTTTGGTGACTTGAATTCAAATATTAAACCTTGCTTCTTTCTTGTAGTGTTCAGAAAGTTGTGAGGCAATCAGACACCATGCGGCAGCCTTATCATCCCCACCACCACCCAATTAATACTCACCATGTTTGAATCAATGACCTGACCTTGGCCAGAACGTGTGCGTTCAAAGAGAGCAAGCATGATGCCCAGTGTGCACATGAGGCCACCACCACCAAAGTCAGCCAGGAGATTTAATGGTGGGTATGGGTTCTCACCACTTTTGCCAATCTTTGACAGGACACCTATAACACAGACAACAAATTAAATACCTCTTTTAAATAAATACATGAGCATCTCAGAGGGACAGCCAATTTTTATAGTCATTGACCTAGATGAAAATGGTCCACAGTGCTCTTCAAACTATGAATCCTTTAGTCAGTCTACTTGCAAACAAGCTTCCCCTCAAGAACAGTTCCACCTGGTATAATGATTCCTCTCAACTACATTTTCCTAAAGCCAAGTGTGGAGGCATACACCTGTAATCCCAGCACTCAATAGAATGAGGCAAACAGGTCTAGATTTCTAGACCTGGGCTATACAGTGAATTCTTCCCTGCCCTCCCATCCCCCTGCAAAATAAATAAATGATAAATAAAATATCATCAAAAATTTTTAAGATTTATATTTTTACATTTTAAACTGCTTGTTACTGGGAGGGGGCTTGTTAATCAGGGCGAATGGCTCGGTCATTCGGAGTGTTTCCAGGTCTTGCAGAAGTCCAAGCTCAGTTCCCAGCACCCACGCAGAAGGACTCACAGCAAATATCTGTGGCTAGAGTCCAGGGTGACACAGGACCCTCTTCTGGCCTCTAGAGGCATGTGCTCTCACATTCATCTATCTATACACATACACATAATGAAAAGTAATAAATATTTTTTAAACCCTTGTCAATCAGTGTAATTGCACTTCTTGGTTTGGAGCCAATTCAAAGTGTTTTAGAAAATCATTTCCAACATACCTGACAAAGCCAAATAGTTGATGTCATGGCCAGCTACCTTGGAGAAACTTCCTGACTGGCCAAATCCACTCAGTCTGGCATAGATAAGTTTTGAATTATCCTTCAATAGAGTCTCTGGCCCAAGCTGTAGTTTCTCCATGACACCTTTAGAGAAAAGTAATCAATCATTTTGTGTTTTACTGATTTTAAAGAGAGCATGAGTTGAAGATGGGGAAAATTCCTTTTACAGGGGAAACTGAAACTGCACTCTTACAAGTAACACTATCAGTATTTGTTATGATTTTGGTTAAAGTTGACATAATAGAGAGTTATTTGGAGGCACTACTTAACCACATTGAACCACCCTCATCTTCAAATGGGGAATTTTCACATTATGATATAATCGTAAATGTTACCATTACTGACCTTAGATATGACTGTAAAGATTAAAAGATGCATACAAATATGCCTGGTGCCCTATTCCCATTCCATTTATTGTCAAACTTACTGGCTTCCTTGTGTCTACCAGGCAATGTCAGTAAGAAGCAAGAGTGGCTAAATCAGTGATTGCTGAAAACACAGGTGCATGGGATGCTCTGGGCTAATGGAGAAGAAAACTTCCTTTTTAAATGAATAAAGAAAGACCTGGTTCAGGGTTTGTGACAGTTGCAAATGCCTAGAAACAGCCAGATGGAGGTGTATTTCACCAAGCATGCAAGTCTACAGCTTAAAAAACAGTGTGTATAAAACATTAAAATAGTGTTTTAGCAAGGCCCAAAGTAAACGAAGTGATCCTGAAGCTAGTTTGGGAATACGGTCATTTATGGTCTGCGGATAGCTTTAGAGCATAGGCCTATCAACATATCAAAGGATCAGTGGCTTATATTCCAATGTGAAGTTTTCCAATCTATGTCTTGCACTGGATTCTCATACAGTTCAATAACCCCACGTAGTTAATAATAAAAACAAATGCAGAAGACTGGTGGGGGCGTTAAAAAAAATTAAGCAAATTAAAAGCCTAAGCAGTCAGAGAAGCTTGGATTAAAGAGGCAGGAAGAATCGATCTCGCGGCGCGGCTCACCGCAGCGGAAAGGCTCCAGCAACACGTCTGCGCGTGCGCACATACGCCGCAGCACCGCGGCTCCGGTGGGCCGCTTTAAGTCGAGCGCCAGCGAGCGCTTGCCTCGGGACAAGAAGCTCACATCGCCCATGGAGCCTGGCCGGTCGACGCGCACCACCTCAGCTCCGAAGTCCGCCAGGATCATCCCGCAGAACGGCCCAGGGGCCAGGCCCGCCAGCTCCACAACCCTGATGCCACGCAACGCCATGGCCAGTCTTGGGCCGAAAGCCGAGCAGCTGGGCGCCCCGCCAGCCTTATAGAGCCCATCTGACCCGCTCCCGGCGCACCCCGCCTCCTTCATGCGCCTGCGCGCGACCGCCAAGGAAGCTGGGCGCTTGCGCACTTCCCACATACCCTTGGTAGTCTGGGCTAAAGTCTGTTTAGTTGTTCTACTATTTAAATTCTGAGTTAATGTTTAAGTCTTTGACTTTGAGAACTCCGGCTCGTGAGGGTCCTCTCCCGAAGCTTTCTTTGTGCCTTCTGAGCCCCTGTTCCCATCCATCCTTCAGGAAGTGACTAAAGGTACTTATTAAACACGTCCCTATTTAGAACAAATGAAAGGAGACAAGGATATTTCCTTCAGTAGGCCACAGGATGTCTCCCTTGCCTTCCTGAAAATTCGATTTCCTTCCAAACAGTTGGAAACTCCTCCTAGATTTAGTTTCTTCCGAGTTTGAAACCCCAACTACATGCCTTTAGTTTTAAAAGGAAGGGATGAGGGTGTAGTTCAGTTGGTAGGGTGCAAGTGTAGCTTGCCTGGAAGTCAGCACCGTTTAAAATGCCCGCGGCGTGGACGCCTATAATCCCAGCATTTACGAGAAGAAAAGTCTGGGATATGGGGAGTATTGTTCATCCAGGGTTGAATGAAAGAGCTTTAAAAATGAGTTTTGTCAGCTGTCCTTTTTATGGACAATTACAATTTTTAATTAGAAACTCTTTTTCAACTTAAAAAAAAATACAACACAACAATCAAAATATTCCACCTACATTTACAGGTCATTTTCTCAGTAGCAGGTGGAACCTGTGTATAAGGTGGCCAGATGCAGTTTTTAAAAGCTCTAGGAAACTGAATAGAACTAGACATGAATTCTACTATGGCACTGATTCTTAGCAAGCGAGATAACAAAGATAATAAAAGCAAAGGCAAAATGCTATGTAGTTGTGCACAAAAGTATCTTAACCAGCTAATGATTTTTAAAATGCTTCCTGGCAGGGGGGTTGTGCTCTCAGGACTGAGCTACCTCTTTCTGGAAGCAGACATCCTCTGCATGCTCCCGATGTGTGTTGCTGTTTCGGGTGCCTACCCTTGTTCCAGCCTAAAGTTCTCCTATAATCTCCCCTTTTTCTTTGCATTTTGAAAAACTGGAAAAGAATGTCAAAATTACAAAGAATGGTATGGGTAACTTCCACGCTGAGATATTAGCATTTCATCAGTGTTCCTTCCATTCTGTTTTTCTGAAAAACCAATGGTACAGACATGGCTTGAGCTTACATACAGGATCCCACAAGAATCAGAGTTCTTGACCAGAATCGTGCTGTACAGATCATTTCAAAGTACTAAGTTATCCAAAGACTCAGACAAAGCAGAGTATACTGGAAATCTCAACACTCCAGATCTTTCCTCTGGCAAAAAACGGTCTTCTGAAAATTAATCAGGGAAAACAATGATATAAATATGCATATACAATTGTATTCACATATTTTTAAAACAAAACATACTCATGCATTATTTGTAATTGTAAAACCCTCCAATTTTGGGATTACACACACTTGTAATCCCAGCACTTGGGAAGTAAATTGGGAACTATCAGAAATGCAAAGTCATCCTTAGTTATATAGCAAGTTCAAAGCTAGTCTGGGCTACATGAGACCCTGTTTCAAATCAACTACAACAACAACAAAGAAACAAAGAAAACACAGAAACAAACAAAAAACCCTCCTAAAGCAAAAAGATTAAATAGGTAAGAGGGTATGTTTTGCCTGCATGTATGTCTGTGCCCCATAGGCACTGATTCTTACCAAGTGAGATAATAAAGATAATAAAAGCAAAGGCAAAATGCTATGTAGTTGTGCACAAAAGTATCTTAACCAGCTAATGATTTTTAAAATGTCCCCCTGGCAGGGGACTTGCAAAGGCTAGAAGAGAGGGTTGTATCAGGATACAACAGTTCCTAAGAGAATGAGAGTTACTGATGGCTATAAGATACCATGCCTAGGAATCAAACCTGGGTCCTCTAGGAAAACAGCCAGTGTTCATAACTGCTGAACATCTCTCTAGCCCCTAAAATGATATTCATAAGTGGTTCTAAAGAGAGGATGGGAGTACTCTGTTGGGTCAAGATAGGAAAGTATGTAGAAAACATGACAAATGGTATGTTTTATTACTATGTTTGAAAATTGAATGGTTGAGTAGCACCCTATCTTGCAATGGGTGACTCTAGCCACATCATTTGGGATTTACATTTTCATTGGATTATACATTTACTTTGATTTAACTTTACTTTTTTCCCCTTTTGTGGTAATGGGATTGAACCTAGTATCTTGTATATTCAAGACAAGCACTTCATTACCTAGGATTATCTCCAGCCCTGTTACTTTCCTACATTGATTCAGAATCTTGCCAAGTTGCCCAAGCACTAAGAATCTTGTGATCTTCCTGCCTCAGATTTACAAGTAACTGGGATTGCAGACTTACACAATCCAGGATAGCTTTTTTATTTTAGACTTCAACGCTTTTTCATGATGTACTTCTTTATTTTTTTACTAGTTCATATGATTCAAATAGCATCTGAGAATGTACTTAATACATTAGATAAATCCTTGAAGAGTGTGTGTGTGTGTGTGTGTGTTGGTGTGTTTATTTTAACATATGCTTATGAAGTGTTTTTTTTAAGTTAAGGATAGATCAAAATCTTCCAAGCACTTACTAGGTTAGTGGATACTATACTTCCCCTGAACACTAAATAGTGTGTGTATATGTATATGTGTATGCATATTTATATATTCTTATAAATATATGAATGACACAAAAATAAATGCACAAATGTAATACTTTTCCACTGTAAAACAGCAAAACTGGCATCAACATTTTCCTCCTTCACAATTCCACAGAGAGAGATTCCTGTAGTTCTAATAGCCTCATGCTGTGATTTTGTTTTCTCTACTTTTTAAACACAGAGCTCTCACCTTTTCACCTAAGGAGTGCATGGCATGGCTTCCCTTTGGCATGTCCAAATTGTCAATGCCACTCCTTTGTCTTTGGTGCCATTGTTGAGCAAAATGAGTGTTAGGTGAACACAAGTGCTGTGCTGCAATATGATAATCAAGACAGGCACTAACTGACCAACAGACTGGCAGCCTATACAGTGTGGATATGCAGAGCAAAGGTTCCCATCTTGTGAAGGAGTAGGAGAGCAGGAGATCCCATTAATCTACTCAGAATGGTATACAATTCAAATCTTACTATGAATGTCTAGGGTTTTCTATTTAGTATCTTCAGAGCTCAGTTAACTGCATGCATTTGAAACTGCAGAAGATATCACCTCAGATAAGTGACTTCTGGGTAATTAGGCCATGAGTAAAAGCACTGTAGTACCATTGTTTTCTATTTGAGCTCTGCCACATGAATCACCTTTCACCCACTAGTACTCATTTGCACATGAGGTAATTTTATCCTTCCACAACCAAATCCATGCACAGCTCTGCTAGGGTGAGAATTAGAATGTTGGCATGAGCGTAAAGGTTGCAGGTGTATGATACAGAGCTACCCAGGTCTTAAAAAGGAACCACTAACCACTGATATCTTAAAAGACTAAAGGTATGGAAGAACAGGAAGTAGAACTTTATGGATACAAGTGACCTTGCTGTTTGCCCATCTCTGAGTTGTATGCCTGTTCATACTGCCAGGAAAATGTTTTGCTTTATATTAACCACATGACTTGCAATTGCATGACAATTGTATTTATTAAGAACATTAAAAAAAAAACCTAATGTGATCACCAAAAGTGTGTTTATTTCCACATAAGCTAATGCAATTTCTCTTGCTATAGTTTCATCTAAAGCTATGCCAGAATCATCCTGCAATACATTTAGTAGTAAATGGTTATTGTTCAGATATAAAATTATGTAACATTATGTAACAGTCAAATATCTTTTGCACTTCTGGGAAATGTTTGGGGCATTTGATCACAGTGACCATAACCTTGTGATCCCACAGCTCTGGCAATAGAAGCACACACTAAATCACAAATATATTTTCAGATAAGGCAAATAATGGCAAATAACTGTTGACTTTAAAAGAGCATTACATGCAGATTTAGGAGCAGTTTAAACTAGTGTGTGGATGAAAAGGATAGGGTCAAAGGTTGAACTGATCATGGATGCTGATTAGTTCATAGGACAGCCCTACTTGACTTTCATTGCCTCTAGCTCTATGGTGATAACTTGAAGGAAATCTGTGGTTTAAATGCGTATGCATAAGCATGAATTATTTTGGAAAATAAATTAAGGGCTCATTCCTTTAAAGAGAATTGATTATGTGGTATTTTTCAGATAAAAACCTCACTGGTGCATTTTAAACGTGATTTAACACAAGAAACATTACAGGGATGCTTTTCTCACTGAAGCAAACATGAGAACTGAAGATGTAGCTCAGTAGAAGGGTGCATGCCTAGCATGTGCAAGGCCTTGGGCTTGGGCCTCAACAATACATACACACATGTATATATGTATGTATGTATATTTATTTATATGTGGTAGGTACTATCTGTCAGTGCCAACATATGGCACTTTCTATAAAGATGCTTTTATGACAAATTTAATACTTTTTTGATAAATTCTGGGGTAGAGGAAGCTAGGCAAAAACCAACCAGCACCTTATAACACTGAGGCTTATTAAATCTGTTTTATGAACAGTAGTTAAGTGTGATAATAAAGAAAATAATATCACTTTATTGAAAGCATTTAAAATGTGTTATTATGTGTCTCTTAAATGGAATATACTTAAATTTTGCATCCATTAGTCTACATATTTATAAAATTAAGTTCACAAGTCCTACAACATAACATGGTGTATGTAAAATATAAACATTGGGAGATAATCCTCAAATTTAAAAATGTGATAGCATCTGTACTATATCAGCTTCATCTTACATTGGCTGGTTGTGCAGAGTCAGGAGAGTCTACTATAGGTCAAGTAACACAGTGGGAAAGAGAACATCTGGCAAGCCAGATGTGATAAGACCAGTTATGCATTATGAGAAAATTCTGTATCTGAAAAACTAAGCCATTTGAACTCAATATTAATTTTACATGTCTAGTTATGTTTTAAAGAGGAGCCAATTATTTGTGGGCATTGTAAATAATTTTGCTATTTAAAAGTTATCTAAAATGACTAAAACTTTTATAATTTATTCATGAATATAAGAACACAAACCCATTAAACCAAATGCTATTTCCCAGCCTAGACTATAAGCATTTCTCCTGATAGGTTCTGGTAAATTCTCTCATTTTTGCCCTAGCCCTGTCATAATAGGTGATTCTCTGAAATGTTGTGAAGAACAGTGAACTAGATCTTGGTTGATTTCAAAGCTGGTAGTCCATTTAAACTGAGCACCAAAGCTCTTTGCATATGTCTTCTTTGAGGTAAACACTTATTTCCAACCTGCATCAGGTCAGACATGTATGAAGAGTGATGAGATGCTGAATATTTCCCAGGGTTATCTGGGAAGGTTACCTCATGGTCTATCCTTCTGAGCCTCCGAAGCATCCAACATTATTGACATACCAGTAAAATGAGTAGCAGGGTGACGAGTACAACAGTTAAATATTCCACGTGGAACCCTCCCCCTTCAACATTCCTTTAGTCATAACAGTCCTCACGCAGCCTCAAGTCTCCCTCATGGTGGAGCTGCCCCATCCTTCCTGTCACTTAGTTTCAAAGAGCAGGAAGCCCGCAAAGGTGGAGAAACGCTGGTGGTCCCCATGGAGAGCACCATTGCCCATCCTCAGCCAGACTTCATCCCCTTTGGCCAGCTTCAGCACTGCATGGTTGCTGGATGTATCTGATTTCCCTTTTGTTTCATAGCTGGAAAGAAAGAGAGGGACACATTCCTTAGTCTTTGCCATGCAAACCCAGATCTTGAACACATTCCTTCCCCACCTTCTCCTATGCTTTAGGTATAGTCGTGTGTTAAGTTCTCTAAATGGTATGCAAGTGGAAATAGCATAAACTGTCCAATAAAACTTACCTCCTCCACCCCCTCCCTACCTCTAAAATATCAACAGTAATTACTATAATGAACTTGAAAGCCATTTGTAAACAGAAAGCTCTTGAAGATTACTGTATAGAAGAGATCTCTCCTGCTCCTCCTTAGAAGGGAACACACCCAGGATTATCTCAGCCCACTTCCCCAAACTATTAGATAAGCAAGGAAAGCTCTACTGCATTTTGAATATTTATTTTTATTTTATGTAAATTGGTGTTTTGCCTGCATCTATAACTGTGTAAGGGTATCAGATCTTGGAATTACAGACAGTTATTAGCTGCCATGTGGATGCTGGGACTCGAACTCAAGTCCTCCGGAAGAATAGTCAGTGCTCTTAACAGCTGAGCCATCTCTCCAACTCTCTACTGAATTTTGAACCTTTACAGAGTCTGGCTTTTTTTTTTTTTTTTTTTTTTTTAATGGTTTATTTTCTTCTCACCAATCTAGAATTTGGTATTCAAGGAAGGTACTGTCAACAGCCAAAATGAAAATATACTTTCTAAAAGCCAGGCAGGAGGCAATGTGTAAATAAATACTATGAGCTGGATTGAATGAGAATGGCCCCTCTAGGCTCTTGTATTTGAATACCCAGTCCCCAGTTAGTGGATGTTTAGGAAGGATTAGGAGGTGTGGCCTTGCTGGAAGAGGTGTCTGTGGGGGGTAGCCTTTGAGGTTTATATATTTATATATATATTAAAATTTATATATTCTCTCTCTCTCTCTCTCTTTCTCTCTTCTGCCACCCCCTCTCTGTCCTGCCAACTTGTGGAACAGGTGTTAGCTTTTAGCTCCTGCTCCAGCACCATGCTTGCTGCCATCCAACCCACCATGGTGATTATGGATTAATCCTCTGAATCTGTACGCAAGCCCTCAGTTAAACACATTATTTAATAAGTTATCTTGGTCATGGTGTCTCTTTACTGCAATAGAACAGTAACCAGGACACCATGTTATGCCTGGAAGGTATTTGGGAAAAAAGCATGTTAACACAGTCCTGGTATTCACACTCCACCTAAGACAAACGATTCAAAAGAGGTAAATGCTCTTTGCAGATTTTAGATGTTCCTTTAAAAAAAGGGAGTTTGGAAAAGAACCAGCATACTTGAACGATAGATAGAGCCTAGACAACCAGGACTCTAACAAGGTTGAACAGCAAACAAATAGAAAAGTGCTTTTTTTTTTTTTTTTTTTTTTTTTAACTGGAAGAGCTGGGATAGAGCTGATGTGTTCCCATTAGGAACTTTCACTCAGCCACACTCTACTTATCGCATAGATAGAAAATGCTGCCTCTATATACCAATATACTATTTTAAAATGTCTCCATTTAGAAAATGCCAAAACAACAAAGAATCACAAGAGTAACAGGCTAACTGTCGAGAAAGTATGCTGGATATGATTTATTAACACTCAGTGACTGTGAGCAGACAGAGAGCAAAAGCCTTATATGTGTCTACAGAAACCATTGCCAGAAATTCAGTCTGGGTTAAAAAAGTTTGGAATATTTGGCTTAGTTCTCAAATTTCTGCCTGCAGGAAGCGGAACATGAAAAAACCCTGAGACAGAACTACTTACTTACCCTTTGAGTATGACCATGGAGAAAAGTAGACAAAGAAGACACTTCAAAGGATAGAATCAGAAGCCAAAGAAAAGACCAGCTGATGGTTGACTATGAACGGCACTACTCATCTCTGAATTCTGGGTTTGAACTGGCTTAGGCTATCTCCCATGAAGACCAAGACAGAGAAGTGTCCTATGGGAAGGAGGAAGAGTCTGGAAACCAGGAGCCTCGAGAGGGCTGTCTGTTCACCAGAATTCATTCTCTCCTTGTTATAGATTTGATAGAAAGTGTCTCACACCAGCTCCTGTGTTTGAACACTTAGTCCCCGGTAGTGGAATGTTTTTAGACTTTGTGAAATCCTCGGAAGGTGAAGTCTAGCTGGAGAAAGAAGGTTGTAACAGTGTTCCCTTGGGTGCACATTATCTCTGGATCCTCTTTCTTGGCTTTTTCTGTTCCTGGTTCACTGAGGTATGCGGAGCCCTGCCACACACAACTCCTAGAAGGACCTTTTTCATGCCCCCCCTGCTGTGATCAAGCTGAGTCTTCTCAAAAATCCCTCCCTTGCTTCTTTGCAGGTGATGGTCACAGATGAGAAAAGTCATAAATGCCTCCTGCATATAGGAACTGTACTAGTTTCTCGCTGTCCATGAATCGGTTAGTTAGGGCTGGAAAAAGAGTGATTAAATTCTATGAGTAAAATTCCAAATTAAGATATTCACAGTTTGTTCTTTCTGTCTTCTGATTCTTGAAATGATTGTGACCAGCTGAGAATTTAATAGTCAGTTTTATAGATGTCTAAGCTGCTTCATCAGTCATCCTCTCTGAAAATAAAAACAAAACAGGAGGAAAAGCCCGCACCCCCACCAGTTTATAATGCTTTCTTCTACCCTGCCTGCCACCACACTACTTTTCCATCCTGGAACCCCTGCCCTGGATGCTCTGGATCGCCAATAATAATGTTCTAAGTCATTCCTTTCCCTTTCTTCCTGGGGCCACACTGGAAGAATACAGCAATCATAACAGGTGCTAAAAATTATAGAGGAAAAAAATAAAAGCCAAAAAGTTTTTTTCACAGACAGTTTATAATACTTAATTATGTGGGGCGCTGGCTCTCTGCATGCCCTAACAACAGAGCTCATTGATGTAGGACCCTTCTATAACGTTTCACCCCAAGGACCTCTGAGACCAAGGTGTTAAGTACCAAAGTAATGCACAGCATAAAGGAAAAGACCTGTTTGAACTTCCTCAGTCAGCCTGCGGAGACTCTAAAGACTAATAGTGCCAAGCCTGGGGCAAAGTGGGGGAGGGGTAAGAAAGCAGAAAAAAACAAATAGAAAGGGAAAGAATGAGTTACTGAAAGGATCTGGTAGCTCATGACTGTTCTTCGCAAACAAGAGTCAGAAGCTGAACAGATGGGGGATTCTCATGGAGAGCAAAACTGCTGCTAGATTAGACTCTGTTCATCCCTAAGCTCTTCCGGGTCTGTGGGCTTCCACTGTTCAATGGCAGCACTCGTGAGACTTGAGAGCAAAGACATGACGCACCTGTACATGCTGAAGACTGTGTTGCCATTGTGCATCAGGTACACATACACCTCCTCTACATCCTCATGTTTCATCATGCTGAAGGTGAAGAAATACACTCCTGGAAAGGACAAGGATTTACTCATTCACTTGCACATAGAAGATGGGTCAAGTGATTTGATGCTTGGCTTTGTTGTATTCTATGTACTGAGTAGTGTATGGCCTGTTCATATGAATATACATACCTGTGTCTGCCTGCCTTAAAAGTGCTTTGATCTATTTTATTTATTTATTTATTTTGGTTTTTGAGACAGAGCTTCTCTGTGTAACAGTCCTGGCCCTCCTGGAACTTGTTCTGTAGACCAGGCTAGCCTTGAATTCACTGAGAACCATCTGCCTCTGCCTCCCAAGTGCCCAGATTGAAGCTGTATGCCCCTACTGCCTGAGCTTTAATTACTTTTAACTTAATGTATTTCCTGTTACTACTCAGAAAGACTATAAAATCCTTAAGAAAATTAATCAAACATGGAATCCAAATGGACAACTGCATTCCTCACATGTAGCCATGCTTAGAACACTTGTAAATGTCTCATAGTTCTATAGAAACAGTTGGGGTCATTTTCATGTGACTTATTGTAAATTAGTGAAATGATGTTTAAATAAAAATATTTAACTTAACTCTGCCACAGGACCTTCTTATTAAAAGTATATTCTTACTGACTTCCATGCTACAGTTTTGAACTACTAGCTATACAAGAGGAAACCTGGAAAACCTAAAAGAAAAAGCCAAAGAAGCAATGGGTCATTTGTGTTTCTTTACAAATACCTATTTCTTGTCTATGAGGACATCCCTATAAGCATCCCTCTGGTGTTGAGCCAAGTCACAGAAGAACAACTATGCTTTGCTAAGTGTCAGAGATGCATATTTGATTGCAATCAGTGATGCCCATTCAGGTGCCTAGCGATTGGTTCATAGATAAAAAAGCAAAGACAGATGGAAAGTGAAGGACCTCGAGAAACTGTGTGCACGTATCTGGTGTTTTACATTTCCTAGGATTTTATTGTATACACACATAACAATTTTCAATGTCTCCAGAAAATAAGTTTATAATCAAAATGACAGGAAAATACCTTAGTCTTCCTTTTAAGATGATGATGCTATAAGTAAAAATAGATTGCAGAAACACTTTGGAAAAGGCAGACTAAGAAACCAGATGGTAAATAATGAAACTCTCTTAAAATTAGAATTGCATAAGTGAGCCTGGGCCATATGCTCATGAGGCTCTCTCTGCAAGGACATAAGAGGTAATGCACTTGTGCTCTGCTTTTCAAATCTTGGTGTTGCTGTAACTACAAATATCCTCTTTCTCTGTCTTATCAACTTTAAAGGTGGGAAAGATGACCCTAAGTTTGTAATCACTAGAGAGGTTAAAAAAAAGGTAGTAAATATAGGAATTCAAATTATAAATTATCATCATCAGACTGGTGTCCAACCAAGAGAGCTCAAAAATCATTTAATTATGGAGTCATGGAACTCGGTGGGGCCATTGACTCAGGAGAGTTAGCCACTTATCTATGGCACAGATCGTGATGTGCAAAGACTGTTACAGGAAACTTAAAGCCCTTGGAGCAGAAAAATCCCAAAAATGATAGTGACTGAAGTGTGATTAAAAAGCTTGTCTTTCTGGTTGCACACGTTAGGATGCTTCTTACGTAAACAGGGCGAAATAAATCAAAGCACACATTTAAAGTGTGCGTGCAAGTTCAACATGGCCACTGCATTTGTTGGAATATTTTTTCCCTGTATGTACCATGGAGGGTAACAGGGAAACAAAACTGAAAGCCAGAAATTGAAAAACTGTCAAATTTATGCAAAACTAGGACACTGAAGAAAATGAATACAACTCAAGTACATAAAGATGCCGCCCAAAGAAGCAGGAAGCTGGACAGGACTTCTGGAAGCAAGGAAAAATTAAATTTCAACCCTGCCAGGGAAAATATGGAGAAAGGCCAAACTGAGGTGCTGAAAGACAGTCCTGGGATCAGGCCTAAGGAGGCAGTTTGCTAGAAAAAAAACAAAAAACAGAAACAAAAACAGAATGCAAAAGTGTTTCTATAGTGGCCGATATCAGGATTTGCCAGCAATAACGAGGCTCAGAAATCTTTCCTGGGAAGTATGAGGAGCCAGAGGAACTGTGGCCACACAGGATAAAAACACAGAGGAGCCCTGCTTACGAGTCTTGTTATGCCCTGTTCTGTTGGCATCCCTGGGGGGCCTGCTCTGTTCTGAAGGGAAATGGAGGAGCAGTGGATCCAGGGGAGGGAGGGAACCTGGAGTTGGGGTGTATTGTGGGAGAGAATAGTAAATACAAAGAAAAAATGTCAGTCCCCTGCCAACAAGAGGAGGTACTGAAATGTCACAAGGTTTCCTGGGTCCTTTCCCAACAGTCTACAGATAGCTGATCTAGGAGAAGCCAGTTCATTCTATCATCAGCTCCTCTTTGAAACTAGAAATAACAGAAAGAATTTTTCAATGGATGACTAGTCCAAAAGGATGTGTTGCCATATACCAGATGGATGATATTGCAAAATTCGTCATATCCTGAGTTGTAAATATACCAGTAGCAAGTGATCCTGGTGTAAAACAGAATTCAAGAACCTGTGGGAGAAATAGTAAGACGAGAAGGAACCAAAAAACTGGGACATTGGGAAATCATGGTTATATCAATTATTTTCCGAGCAGTTGAGACTAAGTTCCTAGCAAGAAGCAATTCAAAGGGAATAAAGGGTAATTTTTGACTTATCATTACTCCTCGTGAAGAGGAATGCAGTCTATCATGGCAGAGAAAATGTGGCATCACCAGCATGACATGTGACAGGTGCCTCTGCAGCCAGAAAGCGGAGGATAAACAGGACAAGGAGCCCAACTCAAACCTCAAGATCTAGCCTTAGTGACCTACTTTCTCCAGCAACCCTACCCCACCATACCTCCTAAAGGTGTCACCACCCTGCAAAGCAGTGCCACCCTCTGAGGACCTTGTGTTCTCACCATACAGGAGACATTTTATGTTCACCCTCCACATTCTGCCTCAGGCCTCCACAGGCTCACGGCTGTCTCCCGATACAAAATGCATTCAATCCAAATTTTAAAGTCTCCATTGTTCTTAAGTATTCTGATCACAAGTGCAATACATTCTCTTCTAAGAATCAAGGTATTCTCTTAATTATGGATCTCTGCACAGGTCAAAACAAAATTTCACACTTCCAACACCATGATACCACTTTAAAAGAGAGGAATGAGATCAAAACCAAAACCTACTTAGAGCAAGCATTGACCCTACAGCTCCTATCTGGACCTGGGGTCTGTGGCAGAATTGTCAGGCTCTGAAGGGCTTTGGCTGCCTCACTGTTCTAGCTCAGCTGCCTATAGAGTGTATGGCGTCTTTCTTAGGGCAGATCCATGATGACCACCGCATGTTTCCTTGCTGGAAACCCTCAACTTTTGTTGAAAGTCGAGCATCTCCAGCATTGTACAAACTCCATTGCATCTCGAGCTTCACCTTCATAGCTACATGAAGCAGCAGCTTCTCAAGTGCTCTTTATAGGGGCTCTGACCCTGCACACAGAGGCTCTCTGGACCCTTAGTACCAGACTGCAAAAACTCTACATCCCAGTGAATGTTACATCATCAATGTCTGCAAAAACCAATACCACAAGAATGATGCTACCAGTTTTTACTGCCAGCTCAAAGTATAGCTTGGCCCCACCTTGCACTACAGCTATAGAAGCCTGTATGTGTCTTTGAGACTGACACTGGAAAAACACTTCCCTGGTTGGCCATATTAGGTCAAGAACTCTTTTAATTCTTCTGCACAGTGTCCATTTTTGTGAGCATTTGGGCTTTCCAAACTGCCTCTCGAAACTTCCACTAAGGTCTGCTCACAGCATCCTAGGGCTTTTCTAGTCTGAAGTTTCAAACACTTCCACATTCCACCCGCAAACAAATCCCAGGTACTTGAGAACCACATGGCCCGGCTGAAGACGGTAACGTAATGTCTCCACTGTTCCATACCAGTTTGTTGTATTACTTTTCTCATTGCTTTGAATTGACACTTGAAAAGAAGCAATTTAGTGGAGGAGGATTTATTTTGTCTTGCAGCTTAGGAAAGGACATGTCTGTCACTGCTGACAGAGCTTGGCATCAGAAGCATGAGGCATATGTCACATTGCTACAGAAATCAGGAAGCCGGGCTAAAAGCTGTCCCCACTGGCCTGTCCCCAGGGATCCTCTTTATTCATCAAGACCCACCTCCTAAAGATTCCACCATCTTCCAAAACAGGATCACCAGCGGGGACCAAGTGCTCAAACATACAAGTGAAACGTCTGACGTTTCACTTTCAGACAACACTAGTGAATTCTGAATACATTCTAAAATCAGTAATGGTATTGAGCTCAGTTTATTTTTTCATTTCGGTCATCAGATTTTTGTTATATTAAATGTAAACTTTAGAGGAAACAGACTAAAGTAAGTACAAAAATTTGGCAATAATTCTTCTGTAAGTCTTAAGAAAAAATGTTAAAACAATAGAACTTTTTTGTCTAGTTTTGGTTTTAATCAGTCAACTGTGCAGACATTTCAAAGGTTTTGCTAATGGGCTCATAGGTAGATGAGTGTTTCCCTATTCTGAGAAGAGGAATTTATGGCTACGGCCCCTAGCAGAGGGAAACTTTGGAGAGCTTGGAGAGTTTGAGATAAAACTCAGAAAGGCATTTTCTCTTTGACTCAGTGATTCCATTCCTGGTACCTTAGCCATATACATCTGATACATCTGTATATGTTCGATTATAAATAGGCATATTAAAAGTACTGACAGCAGACTTATTTTAATAATAAAATGTGGAAACAACCCAAAGGGTCAATAACAAGGAAATGGCTAGGTACATTTTCATATGCTAATTACAAAAACTCAAGTCATTACATGGAAAGATTTTTAAAATGTATGGCAAGTCTTTCAAAAACAAAAAACAAAAAACACCGACCATACTCAGAATATGTAAAATCAAGTATATTTTTATAAACTTCAAATTTTATATTATTTACTCAATTAATATTACATGTAGATCAGGTATTCTTTGGGATAATGCCAAAGAAACACAGTTATCACACAATCAAACTTTGAGAATTCTGTCCTGGAGACTTTGGAAATTAGAGGTGTCTGTGTCATCTCAGGGACATCAGACAGTTTTCTCTGTTCTTTCCTCCCCCTTCCTTCTTTATTCCCATCCCTCCTCCTCCTCCTCCTTCTCTCCTCTCTCTCCCTCTCTCTCTCCCTCTCTCTCTCTCTCTTTCATTCATTCTTCCTTTTCCTGTCTGTCTTCTCCTTCCTTTCTTCTTCTCCTCCCTCCTCTCCTCTCCCTTCCATCCAGCCACCTCCTCTTCCCCTTCCTCCTTTTCTCTTCTTAATGGCTTTGTCCATCGATGTTTACATCTCACCTGATACTGGGGCCCCAAATCTACCAGTCATGACATCAAAGAAGTTTCCGATGTTGGTCTCCACGCTGCTGAAGATAATGCCACTGTTCTGATTGCTGAAATGAGTTGCTAGAGAAGCCATGAAAGCAATCTAAGGAGAAAGCTGTAGTCAGTATAAATTTGTCTTAAAGAAAAACATCCTTGTACAGGTAATTTTATTTCAACATTATTTGTGATGGAAAGCTTGAATATAAATACCAAACAATAGACAAAGAAGTAAATTGTAATAATTTAATGTGTTCTATGCCATATAGATATGAGTCTCCATTAGCAGTTCTGAACATATTTCAAAAACTACTAGTCCTTAAAAGATACTTTTTTAAATATTGAAATTCTGTTATCAAGTAAAATTGGAAGAATTTGGATAAAGTTCTCAGGCTGTAGTATTAGATGCATATTTGTATATTAAATGATTAGAGAAACTGACAATTGAACAACTTCTTAATTTTGTTAACCCTAAGAAAATGTCTTTTCATGCATTAATTAAAAAGTAGGCAACACAACATTATTGTGATTTAACATCAGACTTTGTTAAATATGTCTATGTGAGTGGGGTTGTTCTCTAGTCAATCTAAGAAAAATATCACCAAGGATATCTGTAAGTGGCTAATAAGATGGCTGAGCAGGTAAAGATACTTGCTGTTGGGCTGATGATCTGAGTTTGATCCCTAGGATCCACTTGGTGGATAAAGAGAACCAACTCCCCCCCTCCCCAAAAGCTGTCTGGTCCTATTTATTTCTACAATGAAAGGGTCTTGTATGAATCGCCTTAAAAGGTAAAAGAGAAGTTTGAAGTTATTTGATATTTATTTTATGTAAAATTATGCTCAGAAAATTTGCAAACAAATTGGAGCCTGAAAATTCAAGAGAAACAGAAAACTGGTTACTGTGAGCAGCCCACCTGTAACTTATGGCTGATCCCTTGTGCTTAGGAAACCTTGAGAGCCTCAGTTCAATGCATGGAAGATGAGTGAGAACAGCTACTCTAAGAAACCTGTTCTCTGATCCAACCACAAGGTCCTATGGGAAATAACATATCTATTTGGGTCCCGTCTTAGGGTTTCTATTGCTATAAAAAGATGCCAGGGCCACAGGAACACATCATGTACAGTTTCAGAGATTCAGTTACCATCATGGAGGGGAGCATGGTGGCGTGCAGGCAGACATGGTACTGGCTACATCTTAATCTGAAGGCAACAGGGAATAGACTGAGGCACTGGGTGTGTCTTGGTCATATATGAGACCCCAAAGCCCATCCCCAAAGTGACATACTTCCTCCAGCAAGGCCGTAGCTTCTCCAACAAAGCCATATCTCCTAATAGTGACACTCCCTATGAGCTTATGGAGACCAATTATATTCAGACTACCACAGGTCCAAAAATAAGAGATTAAGTCCCAGCTTAAATCTTAACCTCAAATGTCTGTGTCCTTTAATTAAGTTGAGGATGAGGCGTCATCATTGCTTGTTTATGGCTACTGCCATTGTTACTGTTGCTAGTGTTTTCAAACTAGAATCTGAATAATTAAGAGAGAACAATGGTCTATCAACTCGGTTCACTTGATAACAGTATTGGAGGAGATTTGAAAGTCAGTGGCAAGCCCTTGAACATAAACAGAAGTGAGAATAATAAATTCTTTAACATGTAACAGATTTTAGTTTCCTTTCTTCACAAACTTTTTAGTTAATTTTTTAATTTGCAAATTTTAAAATTAAAATATGATTTCATTATTCCCCCTTTCCTCTAAAATTTGTGATCTATTTTTTTATTACTTTGTTGTTTTTTTGTTTGTTTGTTTGAGACAGGGTTTCTCTGTACAACAGCCCTAGCAATTGGTATTATGACATATATAATATAAATGTGCAAACATATAAATATAACATGCTTAGTTCACTTAGTGTTGCATATATGTGTAGATATGTAAATATAAACATGTGTAAGTATATATAAACAATTAGGGAGCTCATCCCTGAAGAAAACTCAATCTCCCTCTCTCAGTGCTTAATTCCTGTAGCTCTTTTTTTTTTTTTTGTGGTATTGTGATTGTCCAAATAGCCATATGATTGAAGTTTTATGGTGTATTGTTCCTCTCATTGCTATGAGACACAGTCTCACAGCCTACTTCCTGGTCCTCCAGCTCTATCATTCTTTCTTCTGCAGTGATGCCCCGCCCCATCCTTAGCTATGACACTTGAGTTGTAAATGTATCAGCTGTGGCTGGCCACCTCACAATTCGTTGCTCTCTGAATTTTGACCATTCGTTTTCAGACACTTTTAAGTCTTCCATAAAGCATGTCACAGCATACCCACAAATGATAGTATTTGTCATGTTAGTGTAAATTAATTAGCAGATGAAATTTAATGATTGCTCAAGTGTTGCCAATTAAACTACCTGTTCCATGAAAAGATGGTCGATACATTCTATGTTGGTAGTTTTCATACATCTCTGGACCACCATAGAAAATGCCATAGCCTAACTAGATGGCCTCCCACCCCACTTGTTAATTTATATTGGCATATGAATCCCATCATGTTGAGGTTATTAAACAGTGTTCATTAAGAAGTTACCTCCAAACCTCACAAAAATCAGTTCTAGTGACACACAGGACCCCTTATTTTACACTTGAAAAACAGGAGCCCAGAAGAATGACACAGTGTACCCAAGAGTAAACCTCATGATATTTGCCCGAATAAACAGCAGTTTCCTCTGATCTTTCAAACAAGAACAGCTTTGTATACTAGTTCTCAGAAAGTCTCTCTTGTTACAGGATTTTCTCCCAAATACTTAGTTTTAACCACAAATTGCTCTTTAAGGAAAACACATTAACCAGACATGACCTTAAAAACAACAAAAACCTAGCTTACTATGTGGATATAGGGGTCTTTAGGAGAATCCATTTTTAAATATTAACAGAAAACTAACCTAGACTTAATAATTTTTCTGAGTGACCTAACCTCAATATTTACAAATTTTAGATGTTGCAAAAGAATTATAAAGATGAATTAAAAGAAAAATAAAGAGTACTTCCAACTATAAATGGGTTAAGGCCATATAAATGGATTTTTAAGCTTCATAATCTGGTGTAGCCAATTGAATAACTCAAAAAATAAAATGTCCCTAGTTAAAAGAAGACTCTGATGTGAAAATTTTAAGTAAAAGTTGAGCTATAAAATCTGATTTAATAGAAATAATGTTAATGTAGAAAGATGAAATTTAATTACATAATGTGACAAATTAGAAAATAAAATATAAGCAGATGCTTAGCCATTCCATTTGTATGTTTAAATGTTTCAATGCACTTGGTTAAAATTCTTATTGAACCCATTGTCTCCTCTGGAAAATGGGATATGAGTTCATATTTATGGCTGCTTGGTCCTATGAGAGAGTTGGATTCACTAGATAAATAAGAATGTTCTCGAAGCTGCATTTGAGAACAGGTCTGATGCAATCATTCTGCCATGTAGATAAGCAAAGCAAAACTGAGACTTCCTCAAGATGAGCGAAGGCTTGTTTACTGGAGATGTTTGGTCCCTGGTCCCCAATGTTGAGGGGGTGTGAGAAGTCACCTGGAAAGGAACAGAGGCTGGCTTACCTGCAGTTCTGGTGGCACTCCTGGGTAGCCCTTCTCTCCTTTGGGGCCATGCTGCCCCCGCTCCCCTCGAGGCCCCAGGTCTCCTTTGTCTCCCTTTTCACCTTTGGCACCTTCATGGCCAGTGGCTCCATTATTTCCATTGTTTCCATGGTTTCCTTTAAAAATTAGAAATCACGTGAGAAAACTGATTTCCTGCCACCACTGTGTATTTTTACAGAAACAAAGCATCTTCCTTCAGAATTATTCAAACTCAGTTGTAAAAGGAGACCCTGACCACAGCCCTTAAGGGGCATGAGATGAGCGAGCGCTCTTGTGGCCTCTTATAGCATTAGATGTGAAGACTCCAGAGCATGCTTTTCTGTAAAGCGAGGAATGAGTGAAAGACTGTGTAGAAGACTCTGCACCTAGTTCTTATTTTTATATTTGCTAGCCTTCAGGCTCTGTCGCATTATACTTTGTATGTCCTCTTTGACAGGGCACTAAACCAGGCTGTCAATGTTTTCAAACCGATGAACTTTTCCTGTTAGGCTGAAGTGCTCTGTTACCGAGGTACTTCCTAATGGGAACCATTTAATCAAAGTCATCATGCTCTGGAACCTCAGAGGAGGTCAGAGAGTCCAAAGATCCTTCACTTCACATCATTGGCTCTGGAAAAGGACGCCTTCAGTGGACAGTGGCATGGGTTTAAACAGAACAGGGTTTGTTTTGTTTTTGTTGCAAGGTTTTTGGTTTTTCTATTATAAATTTGGTCACATGAGAGGTACAAATGAACTCTGATAATTATTAACACCAGTGGGAGAAAGTCAGGGAACATAAGTAGACTTCTTGTAGAAGGAACTCCTCAGGGGTGGGGGCAAATAGAAAGGTCTGTCCTTTGCCCATCCAGTTCATTATAGTAACAATCTAACAGAGTGACCCTGAGCCTAAACAGCTGTAACAATATGCCATAGGTGGACCATGGATCTAGAGGACCAGTTCTCAACCTATGGGCTGTGACCCCCTCTGGGGGTTGAACAACCCTTTCACAAGGATTTCCTAAGACCACCAGAAATATCAGATATTTATTATGATTTGTAATAGTAGAAAAATTAATTATGAGGTAGCAATGAAAATAATTTTATGATTGGGAGTCCTTACAGAATGAGGAACTGTATTAAAGGGTCACAGTATTAAGAAGGCTGAGAACCGCTGATCTAGAGGGATTTGATGACCTCAAGAACAGTCAGTTTGCTGCTATGTGCTATTAGAGCCCAGAACACATTAAAAAAAAAATCCCAGTGAAGCATGGAACTCAACTAGAAATTTTAGATTGGTGAAATTTAAAAAAAAAAAAAAAAAAAAAAAAAAAAAAAAAAAAAAAAAAAAAAAAAAAAAAAAAAGCCTAAACTTTAAATGACACAAGTTATATTCCCCAGTAGATGGCAGAACAAAATCCAGCAAGCTTTCCTTTCTCCTTGCCTCCATTTAATAAGTTTTAAGAAAGTTATGGTGTGGTTCGTCAAGTATACCATGGTACAAATACTGGCTGCTGTGGTTTAGATAAATATCCCCCCAAAGCCCATATGTGAGAGGCTTATTCTGTAGTATGCTGCTGTTGGGAAGGGGTGTAAACCCCAAGGGCTAGCTCTAGTTGGGGGTCAGAGGTCACTGAGGGCATATGATCTGAAGGAGGTTGTAGGAAGCTCGTCTTTTCTGTTCTCTCACTTCCTGGTTATCAGGAGGGCACAGCCTCATGACAGGCCCAAAAGGAATCTCACCCAGCCATGGGAGAAACCTCCAGAACCGTGAGCAAAGTGAACCTCTTCTCTACATAAATTGTCTCACGTATTTATAACAGTAATAGAAGGTAACTAGCAATCAGAGCTAAGATGTGTCTCTGTTCACAGGCTAGTGAAGAACCTCCCTTCCTTTGTGTCTCAGTGTGCATGCCTGAAGCCTCTTGGATTCTCAGAGTAGTGTAGAGAATAAACACTACATAGTAGTGTTCCACTTGAACTGGCCAAATGTACCTGACTCCCCTGCTGGGTTCTTTATCTTCGCATTTCCCATGCATAGCCAGTATGTGTTAACCTGGAGTATTTGTGCTTGCCCTTGGCTTCTGTTTTTGACATAGTCTATTATTGAAATTAACAGTGCAAACTGTGCATCATTACCTGGAATGCCAGGAGGGCCTGGAGGTCCAGGTGGTCCTTGGTAACCACGGAATCCATAATCTCCATGACAACACTTGCTGCAGTCTGGATGCAGTCCTCCGGTTTGTGGAGACTTAAAAACAATGAAAAAGAAACTTTAGGTAAAAACATTTTTGAGCATTTAAGAACTTTTTAACTTCCTCTGGCCTTCACCTTAGATAAGCTTACTTCACTCGACTCGCAGTCACATCAGAAAAGATAGTGTAGGGTATGGGGGGGGGTAGCTGTGACATGGGGAGTATCTGTACCTTGGGGTGGTATGAGGGCGGGCCTGTGCAGAAAACACGGTGTTCTTGGACAAGCCTGTGACAGCAAAAGCAGAATCTCATTCAGAAGAGGACATGGAAGCCTCTTCTCTCTCAATACCCAAAAGTCTCAGGTACAGTTAGACTACTGTAACCCTCAAAGCAAACAACTAACAACTTCCAATGTAACTCCTGAACACTACACTTCTGAGGATGGCTTAAAGGTCTTAGGAACTCTAACTCCATCCCAAACCTCTGACACACACAAATTGCTGGGGAAACGAAGGATTCTGTGGTCTCTAAGTTTACTTACTTATTTTTAAACTGAAAAGTAGAAATATAGTCATATACAATAGCTGTTTTGAGATATGAGTGTACATCCTTGTCCAATGGCTAGTTAACATTTGCATTACCTCACTTACTTTCCTGTGATGAGTACATTCAAAATCTGCTGTCCTGGCAGTTTTCAAGAACTCAGGACATTGCTGTTAACTGCATTCATCTCATAGATTTTTATTATTTACACCTTGAGGAACTTTAACTTTATTATAGGTATTCAACACTTCATATACCTCTTCCAAATGAAGAGGTTATCTTACTGTGTGAACTAACATTTAATGAGCATGAATGGGTACTATGTATGCTCAACCGTGACTTCCAGTAAAATTCCTACTTATACAAAGATAAAATTCTAAAGTGTATTCTTACTGTGAAGGAAGCGAAGACCTAGTGTCAGAACTTGTAAAATCTGGATCCTTGTCTGCACTGGCAGCTTGCCTTTTAATTGTGTCATGCAAAATACTTGTGGAAACTTTCCTAGACACCAGTTAGACTCCAACAGTTTTGAAAACAGCACATTGTTGCTAAGGGATTCATTGTAAAAGAAAAGGAGGGAGGAATGGGGTGGACAGAACAGAAAATGAAGATGGACATGAGGCAGAAGAGGAGAAAGAATTTACCATTCCAGTTTTCCCTGCCACAAAGCATCCTCCAAAGAGCAAACTGGATGAAGGCTTCACATTACTACATTTACACATTTCTTTTATTGGTTGGTCTTGTAGGCTTGGTCACTGTCCTTCATTTTCCCTAAAGTTTTACATAAAACTCTTGAAAGAATAGCTTACTATGGTCCAAGACTTCTGCTGCCACAGATCAGAAGCCAATATTGAGGGATCAAGAGCTATATGGTGGAAATGACTCTTAGTTTTAAATCTGCCAAGCCCATCCACAGACAGATATAAATTCATATTGGTTAAGGGAAATAAATAAATAAATATACTTGGTCAGAGATGAAGACAATGGGAAATCAAACACCACAGCAACCCCACCTACCACACATCTGAGAAGTATGTTCTTCATCTCCTGGTATGCTTTGCTAATGTGAAATACAGCTTCTAAACCCCAGGAATCCAGAGTTCTGCCAATGATGGGTTTTGTGGATAGAGAAAGGGAGGAAATCCTTGTGTAAGAACAGATTGGAAATACTGAGATGCTTAGGACTGTTGAATAATCACTGCGCTGGGACCAGTGTCCCTGAAGAGTTCTGTGTGGCCTTCGAAGATTGCCATTCCCAGATGTCAGTCTGAATTGGCCCTGAATTTCATTTCCAGTTCTAAGATGTAACCAAAAACACTGTTATGTGTAACTTTCAATAATAATTTTGAAAGACCTTTAACTTTTTATTGTAAACAATCTTCTTACATTTCTTCCTTGTGTAGGTGGAACATGTGATGTGACACACACGGTGGGACAGACACGTAGGTCCTGGGAATCAAATTAAGGTCATCAGGCTTGACAACAAGGCCCTGCTCCTGCTGAGCCAGCTCAGACAAGAGATAGCCCTGATGCTTTCATTTGTAAATGTCCAGTACTGGAACATCAGGATGTGGTGATTCTTAAGCTAACAAGGATGAACAGTGCATGGATAGGCTGTCTGTTAGAATTCTTCCTCTGTGAGTATTTTACAATAACAGAATCATTGAACCTGAAGCCGGTGGGTTAGCTAGGCAGGCTGACCAGTGAACTTCAGGGATCGGGCAGTCTCAGCAGACCCCCTTCCCCGCACTGGGTTACAGGTGTACAGCCACACCTGGCTTCAGGTCTGAGTTCTACTATTAGTGACTGGAGAAAAAAGAATCCACAAGGAAGAAGAGTGAGACTTTGGTGAAGAAAGTACCAGAAAAAGAGAATGTAGATATGTAGAGCTCTTCCAGCTCCCATCCACCATGGACTCTATGGCCAGCTCCCATTCTGGTCCACAGATCCTACTACCTCACCGCCCTGCTGTCATACACAGAACTCAGGAGCAAAGTTTGGTCTAAACTCCTTCACTAACCAAGAGTCCTCCCTTGCTGGACACTCAGCTCATCAGCAGTTTCCTCAACAGCACAGGGCCCAGCCATGCCCAGCTGCTCGTGGGCTCCATCAGTCCTCAGTTTACCACAGTAATCTTCAAATCTTGGCTAAAAACAGCCATCTTTTTATGTCTCCTCTTTACTATTTTTTAAGGTCCAGTGACCAACACTATTCTTTTCCCCCAAGTTTTCTTTGTAAATTGACTTTGTGTCCTACTCAGAATTAACCAAACTTAGTTAATTAACAAAAAAGACTGGTTGAATATGAGTAAAGTTCAATGATCGTCATAATGAAGCCTGTTGCTGTGTATGCTAATTTTAAAATTTAATAAAAAATTAAAAAGATTGAAAAAAAAATGAATAAGTGAGTGAACAAATAAACACTGATAAAATTTTGTCCCTAATAGAGCACTTCAGAGTGGCTTAGTGATAGAGACTTGGGTGTGTTTATGGTCTCAAGCCCATCTTACAGCTTGGAAAAAGCCAAAGCTGGGAAATGCTTGCACACATGGTGGTGGGGGGATTGATGGGGACAAGTGTAAAAAGAGGAGGATGAGGGACGTAGGGAGAGAAGGAAGAACTTTGCTCTGTGCATCAGTATCCACTTGTAGAGGAATGGTACCGACAGCTTCTAGGATGTTACTGGCTCTGAATCTTCTGGGTAGCTCCATGTGGGTGTTTATCTGGAGATGCTTCAGGAATTCAGCCTAGAAGACTAAACTGTGGAGTGGAGCAGAACTATAGTTGGGATCTCAGTGGCCTGGTTGGTGTTGATTGCCAGGAAGTAATCACTGGACACAGAGGAAAGAACCATCTATCAGAATGGAAAGCCCAGATCGAGGATTGAACACAAATTAAATGAAGATGAAGATCATTAAAAAGTTGAATAAAGATTACTGAAGCAAACATCCTTAGAAGATAGTCTCTCAAAGAGGCATTTTGTTTACACACACACACACACACACACACACACACACACACAACAAAGCCCCACAGAGTGACTTGGAAACTGCACTGTGATCTCAGGCTTGTAGTCTGACCACAGAACCAGATAATCAACCAAGAGCTTTCAGTCTGTGCAGGGGATGCGGGGGCGATGTTAGATTACACCACATGAAAAGTCCCAGGGGCTCTACAGAGCATCCAGCCCATGGTTCTTGTGGTAACATACACTGCTTCAAAGATCGCATTATCCAAAGCCCTTCTCTCTACTCCATAGAACTATGACAGTTTTCATGCTGAGGCTCTAAGTACAAGTGAGTTCCTTCCTGTTTTCACTTTTGATTTCATTGAGGTTTGCTGATTTGCAATTTAGTACACCAAGAACCTCTAGTCATTGCTAAGTTTCCTAAAAGGCTTGAAGAAATGTCCTGAGATTCTGAGCTTTTGCCCCAACAGATCAAGTTCTGTCATTAGGAGACTGAGTTATTCAGTGGCTTGTAATTTAAATAAGTAATCCTTTTTGTTTGTTTGTTTGTTTCCTTCCTTTTAATGAGTTAATCTGTTTTAAACAAATGTCTAAACAAGAAGGCTTAGCAACCTAGACTGCTACAAAACAAAGCTAGAAGGAGATGTTGCAGAAAATTTACAAATCTCAGTAAAGCAGGCTTAACTGGTTTTTGGCAGAGGCGAAGGGCAGTTTCTTCCTGCTGGGGAGGATTAAAAAGAATCCAATTGTTTTGAGATCAGCAAATAATTATCTACAGCAGTGCATCTATCCACATGGGTCAGCCCTTCTGTCAGCATCAACAGCGCAATAAAAATAACAATAATAATAAAGTCCCAACACAAAAGGAAACTGACTCCTGTTCCCCATTCTGATGGGGCAGTGCTATGCCCACTCTGTCCCAGAGCATCATGCCAACGGCTAGAAATCCCACAACAACCCAGAGACACCCACAAACAGCTCAGCAAACTGTTCACTGATCCTAAGAATCACAGTTAAAACAACAGCAACAACAGTCATTTAAGTTTGCAAAGAAATCCTTAGAAGAGAATTCAGAGTACCTGGCCCCAGAATGGGTTGATCTGGGCTAGGTCCTCTACCTCAGGGTGCGGAAGCTCATGTGGTCTCAGGGGTTTTAGGTCTGTAGAAGTATTATTATCCACAGTCCCAGTTCTGAGATGGCTCCTCTCTCTTACTTTCTCCCTCCTGGAGCCGCTACGGCCAGTCTGCTGGTGGCTCTGCACTATCCTGGCCACGGCCTTATTAGCTCTTCCGCTCACCTCCATGTATTCATCTTGACACAGGCAAAATGGGAGGAAAAGCAAAGGCAGCAGGTGCCACCAGACGATCTGTCTCCTGAGCATGACTCACAGCAGAGCCACAGGGTCTCCCTGGGAAGCAGATGGGGGCTGTAGGTGCCGTGGTCGCCTCAGGCAAATGCCAGGTCTGGAGATGAGAGCTGCAGCCGGCTGGGTGGTTTTATACTTTTGGTGTGTAATAAATAAGGCTGCAGTCATGCCAGAGAGACAGCAGCCCTCCTCCCAGACAGAACAGCCCCCATTCATCACATTCCTGCACCACAGGCAAGACAGTTTGTGTGCACGGCGTCCAGTTGGTGAGGTTCATAAATGTCACACCTTGGCATGTTTTTTGTATAAGAGTGAAGAAAATGTACACAATCAGCTGGAAACGGAGACTGTGTATCCAGTGGTTCTCTTTCATGATTAGACATGGAAAGGCTGTACATTTGTGGTCTAAAATGACTTTTGGAAAAACCTACCCTTGAGCTTGCCAGAGAATCCAGCTCAACTGTATCAGTTCCTGCAATTACAGCAGGAACCCATTCAGGTCAACAGAGAGGTCTCGCTCTGAATAGTACAGATTGCCCTTTCTGCTTTGGGCCGCAGCAATCAGCGAATTCTCCCCTCTCCCCCATACCAAAAGGAGCCAGCGGGAGGTTGACTGGGAAAGAGTGATCTGAGTTCCCAGACACAGGCTGAGTTTGGCTGAGATGTTTCCTCATGATAAATTTTACTTTCTTCTCCTTTGCATCGCCAAAAGCTAACGTTAAACAACAGATGACCCAAGTTCTTGCTAGGTAGAAATACAAGCTACTTTTTTGTTAAGAGGCATTCTTTTCTGGCTGAGGATGTTTCTGAACAATACCAAAGAAGGGTGGAAAACACCCAACAAAATATACTACGCTAGGGGCTCAAAATCGAGAGAATTACCAGCTCTTAAAGTCCCTGTGCTTGTACTGATTAAACCAAAGAACAAATGGACACTCCTGATAGGATAAGTGACTCCTATCCTGGCCACTGCCCTATTAGCTCTTCCACTCGGCTCCGTGTATTCATCACAGAGATCTGACTGCCTCTTGCCTCCTGAGCGCTAGGATGAAAGGTGTGCACCACTTTATAGATCATTCCGTCTGTTACTCACTGATCAGAAGGTCGGTGGCCCTTTCTCCTGAGAGTTGCTGCCATCCTGGGCTTTTAAAGGGATGGGTGTGCTGGTGTCTGATCTGGGTACTCGAGGACACCTGTAAAAGGTAATCAAGAAAACTTTCTCTAGAGAAACCAGGTCGCTTACTGAGCAGCCAGAGAAAGTGAGCAAGGAGCTGCCACAGCTGCTCTGTTTTGGTGTCTCAGATGTCTTCCATGGAGGCTTCTTCGAGCTCACAAGTGTTGTTCAAATGTAGACAACACATCAGACTGTGGTCCAACTTGAATTCTCTCAGGGACCTCCCCCCTCCCAGACCTGGGGGCAATCCTGCAGGACCACACCCTATCTGAGGACACATCAGTGATGGAGGCTCAAATGTGAGTAAAAAGGATAACCCAGGACAGTGTCTCAGTGGGATGCTCCAAATTTAGGCAGGCCTGGAAAAAATGTGACAGAGTAAGAAGCAGCTGTGAAAACTAGGTCACCTGATTCATTGGTGCTCTAAAAGCTGCCCCACGCTTCCTCCATCAGGAGAAAGTGCCCTGCTCCATGACGATAAATCATCTTCTCTTGACTTCCAGCCATTGCAGACTCCTCATTAGTGTTTCATTCCTACCATCCAGCCTTGCAATTCTCAAACCTAGCTGCACATTAAAATTATCCCAGAGGCTTCTAAAAATATCAGTGCCTTGGTCATACTTCAGACCTACCAGTCAGAATCTCCAGGACATTGGAACAGGAGTTTCCAAGAGTTTTTCCTCAGGGCTAGAGTCATTGATCCTTACTCTCCTAGACTTAAGGAGAATAAATAATAATATGATGAGTTGTTGATACCATGTGCTAGCCAAATACTTCTTTAGTTTAGCTCACTGACTTCTCTCAGCAAACTTCTCCATGTTTTAGTTACTGACAGAGGTAAATGCCTTGTTTGGTGTCACACAGTGGGATAGAGGTGATTGGGAACAGAGTCCATCAGTCTCCTATGCAGTACTCTGCCTTCCTACCAAGCCTTCCTGCAAAGGGAGGTAAGATAGGCTTCCAATCCTGTACCTGCCAGGAAGCTGTTCATGACAATCAAAGGTCTCAGAGTGAAATGGCTTGATTGTATGCATCTTGAAGACAAAAAGATGCTGTAAAATCCCCTATACCTGAGAGTATAAATTTATTTTGAAATGATGTTCTCATAGATTATCCAAATAATTGGAGTGGGTCTTAATCCAATATGACAATGTTCTTATTAAAAAGAAGGAATTTGGACACAGGGACAGACATGCACATAGGCAGATCACCATGCGAAAATGAAGGCAAGAAACACCCAAGATTGCCAGAAAACCACCTGGAGTTGAGCAAAAAGCCCAAGACAGATGATCCATTCCCCCAAAGCCCTTAGCAGAAACAATTTCACTGACATCTTATCTCTGATTTCCAATTTTCAGAATGTGACATGAAGATTCTTTCTCTGTGGCAGTTTACTGTGGCAGTCTTCAAGTGAATAAAGATGGCATGTGTGGAAAGTTGAAGAAAACATAAGGCTTCAGATAGAACAACAGATCTCTATTGTTTAGTACAGCAGGTCAGCCATGGTTGACAGCATTCAATAGTCTATTTTAGAATAGCTAGGAGAAAATATCCTAATGTTTCTAACACAAAGAAAAGAAATGAATTCGATTTCATCTTTGGAGATCCCTTGTCTCATCTCATAATGTCTTATTAGGGTTTTTATTTTTATTTTATTTATTTTTTTCTCTTTATTTTTTCTTTACCCTGCAGGTCCTTTGGGTAGATATCATGGCTTCCAGTTTAGTATTTTTATGGGATGTCTGAGTCTTCAAACAAATGGGATTTTGTCTATATCTGTTTTTTTTTTTTTGTATATTTTCTTCAGCTCTTTTCCTTCTGTTTGTTTGTGTTGTCCTGTTTTGATGTGTTAATTTTTGTTTTATCTTACGTTTCATTTTATTATTATAGACTGTTTTCTAATGAGAAACAGAAGTGGTTAGATCTGGATGGGAGGGGAGGTGGGGAGGAACTGGCAGGAGTAGGGGGAGAGGAACCATAATCAGGATATATGAGAAAACCTATTTTCAATGCAAGGAAGAGGGAAACCCCTGCAGACTACCATCTTATACCTGATGAGTTGGTAACTGATGATTGATGATTTAGCCAAATGCACAAGTTCAAGGATAATGGATGGAAAATCTGATTCACCGTGTACCTGGTATTTCAATTCAGGTTCTTTTTTCTCTACTCTTGTATTTCCTATTAAACTTACTTAAACCTTAGGTTATTTTTAAATATTACTTGTGATTATCATCTCATGCATCTTCAGGATGTATTTTGTACCTGGTGCTCAAAGAGGCAGATGTGACTATGATTCTTGCCTATGGGCTATGAGTATCAACAACAGTTGGAATCTTCCACCTCCCTCCCTGTAGAAGATGGAGTTTCAGTTCTGTATAGCTGGCTTGGGCTCTGAAGACTCTCAGAGGATGTGTGAGGACATTGGATTCCTAAAATATGTAGGGCTGCCTCCTGCATCCTGCCTGCCTTTCCTCCAGCCCCAGTCCAGGATGTTAGTACAACTTGTAGTACAAGCAGCAGAGATGTAGGTGCATATGAATATATGTGTAAAAACCAAGTCTCATAGTTCAACTTTGCATGTTGGAGACAAATATTTGCTTAGTCTTACAAAGAGGCTGTTGTGAGATGTGTAGGTGCCCTGTGGTCTCCCCTGCTATGCTCCAGTGTGGCCTGGGTCCAAAGAGATCAGTTATGGTTTGGCAGTAGACAGTCAGGACTTGTGCAGGATTCAAGCTCTCTTTATATTAGGGCCAACTTAAAGAGTAGCTAATGAAGGCAACTATCTGGCCAATTTTTAGAAACACTTGATGAGTAACCACATTTCCCTATCCTTTTGAATAAAACCAAATACTCCTTGTACACAGTTGGGTGAATTCAGAGATTCTACAACCAAGGCTTTATCCCTTTGGTTAAACTACAAGTAAATTTAAAATCATCCCCCAGAAAATGTAATGTAACTGTTGATTATTTATATAAATGGTTAAGCCCTCTCCAGATCTTTTCCTGAGAGAAGTTTTCTTTAGAGAAAAATTTAAAGAATGGGATCAAGGGGTTGACACTCTCTCTAGATATGAAATATTTCAATTTGCAAAATAGGTAATCCATGCTTGCTAGAAGACTTTCACAGTTCTGTCTTCGTTTGCTAATATGGATGAAGCAATAGAGGAGCATGGAAGTAGATCAGCGAGTCTAAGGTGCCATGCCTTGGTTGAATTATATGGTTCAGAGAGTGACCTTCATTTAGCAGGTGCAGGAAGCTTAGCATCATAATCCATAATGCGTCTATCTCTATGACCAAAATGAGGCAATGAGAAATGGATATACAAAGACCAGCACTCAAGAAAATTTATTTACACAATTGAGCAAATGTCCTTGTGGTATGATTGTGCATCTTTTGGTTATATGCAAAGAATGGTATTGCTGAGTCTTCAAGTAGACTAATTCACAATTTTTTGAGAACTCAACATACTGATTTCCACAGTGGCTGTACAAGTTTATACTCTCACCAGCAGTGGAGGAGTATTCCCTTTGCTCCAAATCTTCTCCAACATAGCTGTCATCAGTGTTTTTGATCTTAGCCATTCTGACAGGTCTAAGATGGTGTCCCTTTGCAGAAATGTGTGTGGAGGAGGTCAACTATTGAACTAAAGATGCTATTTGTGTTGGGATCCAGTGAGACACATTTTGGAAAGATGAGCAGGTACTGAGGTGGAGCCAGTAGTGACTACCAAGATGAAGACCTTTGTTCTAGCAACACAAATAACAAACAAAAGAAATAACAACTACCTTTTGAATCTATCTACTGTCTAGCTTCTTCTGGTATTCTATTCGTTGAAAAAGAAACTAAGAATTCTGTGGTATCTAAGTCTTTGCATCCTAGAATGGCATATTGAAGGCTGAGTTAGAGCCAAGGGACCACTGCCTGCTGTGGGACTGCGCTTTTGTACTGTAAATATTGGTTTGATAAAATGTGATTGGTCAAGTGGCTAGACAGGAAGCAGAGGTGGGGCAACTAGACTAGGAAAATTTGGGGAAGCAGAAGAGCAGAAGACAGAAAACAATGAGATGCAGAGGAAGCAGGAGGAGAATGCTGCTCTGAGAAAAGGTACCAAGCCACGTGGCTAAACATAAATACAAATATGGGCTAACTTAATGTATCAGAGATAGTAAGTAATAATCCTGAGCCATAGACCAAAGAGTTTGTAATTAATATAAGCCTTTGTGTGATTCTTTAGGACTAAAGGATTACAGATCAGGACTTTAGGGCTAGGCCAGGCGAGAAACTTTTGACTACTACTTCCCAGTTTCAGTGATCAGATATGCCAGCCTTTTCCCTGGGAATGTTCCTGCCACAAGGAACCTATGCTCTGGTTCTGAGAAAGTACTGGAGATATATCTTCCAGGCTAGTCTGCCTTATTTCACTTTCATAAATGCTACTCATGGCATTTCCATTTTCATATTTGTTTCTTCATGAGAGGGCAACTAATTATTTATGCAAAAGCTTTATTTTTTTGTATACTCCCCAGGAGCTTCATCCAAGACATCTCCCTCAGAAACCAATCCCATCTCTACAGTGTCCTTTCTTTTAGCTTCTAAATTCAGGTAACAGCAGTGTTTCCCTTTGTTCTCCAGCCTCAGGGGACAGGTGTCTCTTTTAGTCACTACATTTGTTGAACACATTCCTTATAGTAAATTATCTGTTGAAATGGCAAGAGTGACTTTTTTCTGATGACATGAGCTAAATATGATTGAAGTTGAGGTGTCACAAATGATCTGTGGGTCACATTAAAATGGCCTAACTTCATATTGGACACTCTGGAATTTACTTTTCTTATTGTATTGACAGTATGTCCCACAAAAACTACTTAAGGCAGAGTTTGTTTTGACTTCTAGTTGAAGATACAGTCCATCATGGTAGAGAAAGAACATCCATAGTAAGGAAGAAAAAAAGAGACAAATGCAGGCACTCAGATACTTTTTCTTTTATTGTTTTGTTGGCTTTTTTAAAAAAAGATTTATTTATTTGTTATGTATACAGTATACAGAAGAGGGTACCAGATGTCATCATAAATGGTTATGAGCTACCATGTGGTTGCTGGAAATTGAACTCAGGACCTCTGGAAGAACAGTCTGTGCTCTTAACCTCTGAGCCATGGCTCCAGCCCATTTTGTTGGCTTTTTTAAGCAAAATAAAAACAAAAACAAAACAAAATCTCCATCATTCAATTTTACCAAGAAAGACTCAGGAATCACATGTAGGGGTGGAAGCCTGCTAGCTCAGAAAGGCAGAAAAAGCAGCTAGCTGACCTTCCTCCTCTGCTGTCATCCCCCAAGCTCTTTTCTCCTATACCATATCAAGCAAAAAACCTCAAAGTGAGTGTCCCTCCCTTCTACTTCCTATGTGTGTCTCTATCCATCTTCCTGACTCCCTTTTACTCTCTGGGCTTTTCTCATTCACTTCCTGTCTACTGGTTGCTTGCTCTGTCTCTTGATCTATGGTTGACTTTATTTAATCCCATTTACAATAATCAGAAAGCTCTTGGATTAAACACTTGTACTAAAGCTAAGCCACACTACAACTAGAAACAGGTTTTTTTTTTTTGGAAGTAAAGGCAATCTCAGAGTTTACACTGTGATCAAATATCCTACATCATTGTTTATTATTTTAGTGTGTGTGTGTGTGTGTGTGTGTGTGTGTGTGTGTGTGTGTGTAAAGGAATGTGCAAATGTACACAGAGGCCAGAGGCATTGGAGCTCCCTGGAGCTTAAGCTATAAGCAATTTTAAGTTGGCTAACATCATGCTGGGAAACAAATGTGGGTCCTATGCAAGAGCATTGTGTGCTTTAAACCACTGGGTCATCTTTCCATCTCACACTCTCCTTCTTATTTGGTCTGGAGTCCTAGCCAGTGCAATGGTGTCACCCACATTTTAGGGAATGCAGCCTAGGAAACACTCACTAATATATTCAGAGGTTTGTGTCCTAGATCATTCTTGATCATGTCATGGTGACAGTATTGACTGGCACAGACACTAACATAAGCTTTCCACAGCTGACCTGCTCAATGCCAGTTCACTCACTGAAAAAAAGAGTTGACTTTTATACATGGAATTAGTGTGATCGGGGTTTCTGTGAAACCAGAAGCAGAAATATCTTTGGCACTTAGGATCCGTATTTCCCAGCAGGACTATGCTATAGCAGCTTCCTAGTCATTGAAAAGCAAACTGTATTCACTATGAAAGAGAAACAAGAGTTTTCTCAAAGATCTTCCTATTCTCCAGCAAGACCCAGAAAGATCTAAGTTTATTCCTCAAAGTGGTAATCTTCTGATTAATAGACATAAAAATACATACATGCAACATATAGATGTACATGTGTGTTAATATATTTGTTCAGATGTGTTTGTTGGGGGGAGAGAGACAGAAAAGACAGACAGAGACAAAAACAAAAGGGAAGAGAAAGAAAGAAAGGAAATAAGAGAGAGGAAGAAAAGAAAAAAAAGAGAAGAGATGGAAGAGAGAAAGACTGATTAATTTTGAGGAATTGGGTATGATTCTACACAGGGATAAAACTACTAGGATATAAATATAAATATATATATTTGTTGTAAAATTGGCTTCATAAGTTGGAGAGATTGCTCAGTTGATGTAGTGCTTTCCATAAAGCATGAGGAAGTGAGTTCAGGCCCCCAAACCCATGAAAAAAAAAAAAGCTCAAGAGTGGTGTTGTGTGCTTGTAATCTCAGAACTAGGGAGACAGGCAGGTGAATCCCTAGGGATCCTTGATCACCCAGCTTAGCCAAAGCAGTAAACCCAAGCCAGTGCTATCTCAAAAATTAAGGTGGAACATGACTGTGGTAGACCCCAGACCTTGACCTCTGGTTTCTATATGCACATTCACATGTTTATATGTACATAGATACATGTGCATGGGCATATACACACATTTTTGCACACATGGGTGTGCACGTGTGTATGCACACACATGATTGATTTATATAAGCACCTATACACTAAAAAGTCTGATAATCTCGTAGTTGTTTAGTCCACAAAGCATCCAGCAATCTCAACCAGGAGCACAAGCCATAGAAGATTCCTGGGGAGCCACTGGTTTTCAGTCCACATTAGAAGGCTGAGAAGCTGATGTCAGTGGAGGATTGCAGCAGCAATAGCAACAAGTATAGATATCACCAACTAGAAGCAGAGGCAGACAGGAAACATTGCTGTTCGAGTGGGCTTTGTATCTGGCCCACTCATGTAAGAGTGTCACGGGCTCAGGAGAAAAGTCTTTTCCTCCTAGTTAATTCTTTCTGAAAATGATCTCATGGACCTGCCTAGAGGTGTTAGTTGATTACAGATCTCATTAAGCTAAAAATACTAATAATCACAGGCTAGATGGCTGTGGGATAATACTGTGATACACTGTAAAGATTTGTCACTTGTATTGGTTTAATGAAACTCTGGTTGGCCAGTAGCCAGGCAGGAAATATAGGTGGAGTGGTGACCAGACTAGGAGAATTCTGGGAAGAGGAAAGACAGAGAAGCAAATTCCAGTAAGATACAGAGGAAGCAAGATGAGAATGCTGGACTGAGAAAGGTACCATGCCACGTGGCTAAACATATGTAGGAATTATAGGCTAATTTAAGTGTGAGAGCTGGTTAGTAACAAGCTTGAGCTACTGTCTGAGCATTTATAAGTAATATTATTGAGTCAATTATTTGGGAAGTAGCTGCCAGGTATTTGAGAGTTTCTTGTGAGACAGAAACTTCTTACTATACCTAATATGACCAAGAAGGCAGTTGGGTCTGATGCTCTCAGGACAAGCTAGCAGTCTAGAAAGTATAAATCAGTCTTGCAGTTTTGAGTTTATTGTAGTCTTCAGGCTGAATTGCTTGTTTTTTGGGGGACCTCTGCCTTTCTCCTGAGGTATTGAAGTGGTTAGATTAAGCTGTTCTAGTTTTATGTCTGTTGCTGTGATAAGATATCCTGATGGAAGCTCCAGAGTCAAAAGTAGAGAGAAATGAATACTCTCATGCAGCAGGCAACCTGATACACAGCTAATCTTCCTTAGTATTCTATAGTCCAGGGCCACAAACCAGGGTATGATGTTACCCATGACAGGCTGGGTCCCTCTGCATCAATCAGCAGTCAAAACAATTGCTCAGAGGCCAATCTGATCTAGGCATGTCCTCATCCAGATGCTTCCCAGGCAATTCTAGGTCACAAAAACTAGAAATTTAAAACATCATATAGGCTTACTACATTATAAAAATGTCTTTGTTTTTTTCTATTGCTGTGGTAAAACACTGTGTCCATATGTCTTATAAAAAAAACTTCAGCTGGGTTTATGATTACAAAGTGTTAAGAGTTTATGGTGGCAAAACAAAAGCATACTAGGAGATGGCTAGAGCAGCAGCTGAGAGTTCATATCTTGATCTACAATCAGAAGGCAGAGAGAACACTGGGAATAGACAAGTGTTTTGAAACTTCAAAGCCCATTCCTAGTGATGCAAGTCCTTAAATAAGGCCACACCTCCTAGTCCTTCCCAAACAGTTCCACCAACTGGGACCAAGTATTCTGCTCATATGTCTTACGAGCCTACGGAAGCCATTCTCATTCAAACTACCACAAAAGAATGTTGTAATTTATCTAAAGGCTAATAAAGTCGCATAAAAAATCTTTCATAGCAATGTCTCCATTAGTGTGTGACCAAATAACTGGGCACTACAGTTAGCCAGTTTGACTCATAAAATTCACATTTTTAAAAAGTCAATCAGGGGCTTGGAAAATAGCTTAGCTGCATAGGTACACACATCCTTAGGGTTTTAACCACACCCCATCTCCAGTTTGGCAGTTCCTTCTATGCTCCATCAGTCCTAATATGTTCCTATCTCTTGATCTTAATCATTGTCTCCTTGGCCAAATACTTCTCATTCAATCACATTTCTTTACATTTTCTAATGTATTTTTCTGATGTTAAAATATTTTTTCAAGCTGTTCATTTACCACTTATCATTATGTATCTGACAGATAAAATTTATTTTAGGCATAGCAACTATTGTTCTCTTACTTCCTTGTAAATTTCACTTTTGTTCTTCTGTCTTTCAAAGGTAATTGACAATGTGTGTGATATGCTGTGGTATGATGTGATACCATTGGGATGTCCTTGAGACGGACTCTCCTCCATGACTAAAATCAGACATATAACAAGAAATGTACCTTTCATGTCTCTTTCTTCACCAAATACTATTATGTTTACCTATAAAGTGGGACGTTACAGAAACCTATAGGATTCCAGAGCAAAATGATGAATGAAGCTTTTCCTCTTGGCATCTATAAGCCACTGAACTTTAATGTTTACAGTTCAAAAGCCACTCAATTGTCTTCTGTGTGTGACACATGGGTTCTATGTTCATAACTTGATATATCTCAACACTGTCTTTAGCATGCTACTCTTGAATGTTCTCTACGGAGCTGTCTTTTCAACTGAGATATTGTTAGGAACAAAAATTCCATGGTTTTAATGGCATAGAGACTTGTTTTGCCACTGACACATTTCATGAGTTTTCATCAAGAAGATAATTTAAAAATAGGAAGCAAGTTTATAGATTCATAATGAACTGGTTAATTAAAGACTGCTGAAGGTAAAAATATATATAAAGGAGGTAAGAAAAATCCTCCCACCATTTTAGTACCCCAAAAATATTTCTGGCAGAAGCAGAGTAATTTCTCAATATGGTCAGTCACATTCTTCCTGGAAGCCTTCAGAAGTTTCTCTCCACAGAAACAAAGCTGTGTGTTCAGTCAGTCATGTTCTTCCTGCTCCCCTTCCAACCTCCTCTACAGTTATGTTGGGGCCACAGGACTGGGTTCTGGCCAGTAGGCATTTGCGGCAAGCCACTTCTAGGATTGGCCTTCAGCAGCATCTAGGAGACCATCTGACTTCTCCTTTCCTCACGACTTTGGAGGCTACATATTCCACAGACTGGAGCTGTGAGATCAGAGCTTCTGCCAGCCAAGGTCCCATGAAACTGGCCAGAGATGTTCCTCTGCTGGCCCTTCAAGACATGTCCTCTGAACTTCATTATGTAGTAGTGAACTTCATTATGCTAATCCATTGTGCCTTTAGCATTAATTTGTCACTAATTACTGTACTTTTTTTTGAGACAGGGTCACATGTAGGTCATGCTGGTTCCAAACTGCTTAAAAAACCTAGGCTGCTCTTGAACTTCTGGTCCTTCTGTGTCTACCATATTATTGATATAGTCATTAGATATCACACTTGTTTTACTGCTATATTTTTAATACCTAACATAGTGCTGGATATAATAAATCTAGTATTTTTTAATAAATGGACATAAAGACAGATGCGAACTGATTTAGCTTTAGACCCACCTGAGTTTGAGAACCAGCTTCTCAATGTTCTTGCCTGGTTACCTTAACCTTTGTAAGCCTCAGTTTCTTCTTTAATCAAATCAAGTGTATACCATACAGAGTTGCTAGGAAGATTTAAAGGAAAATCTTAACAGTCTGTATAACATCAATCCTGAGATCCACTGTCAACACTGGCCATTATTATTTAGAATTCATTTGGAAGACAATGTCAAGTTACTGCAAGTTTTACTATGCTTTGCAAAAGGACTCAGCAATTGTAATTTGAGCCAAAAAGAAAAAGGAAATTTTTGTTAGTTTATGTACTAAAACAATCTCTTTTTGTTTATTTTAATTGGCAGTGAGAACTTTTACCTTTGTCAAATTCAGTTTTAGATATTATGGGGTGATGGTGTTCAATAAATAGTTTGGGAACCTAATGCAATTTAAAAGTATGTCTGTAGTCATTTCATTTATCAAAGATGTATTTGAAAAAATAAGAATAGCTCTCTGGATAGAAACAAAGACCAACATCCTGCTGGAATAAAGCTAAGTTTATGAAAAATCCATATGAAACTGTGAGTCTGCCTTCAAAATTAATTATCTGATTCTGCCAATAGTGACGTAGCTCTGTCTTGCTTGCTTTCATGGTCTGCCACAGTCTGTTCCAGGACTTTGCAAGTATTAAGGAGTAAAATGTTTCCACATGAGTAATGCTGATGCTAGACACTCCACCCGAACCACAAGGGGAACAGATCTGGGGCTGGCATTCCAGATACATTTCTTTATTCCCAGCCTTAAACTAGGCAATAAAGGAATGGCTCTTGGATTGTAAACCTGGAGCATCTCCAGCCATGTCCCATTGGTTCCTGTCTGCTGGTGTGACACAGTATTCTCATCTATCACCACTGTTCACCTCATTTGTCTGAATGCTTTTCCACAAACACAGTCAACACACACCTTCCAAGGCAGTCTCTTTGGCTGGCCCCATTGAGGATGGACTTTGATGCAAAAATCAGGTGACTTTTATGCACTTAATGGAAATGTGTATTGGTTGAGAGGTTGTGTGTTTTATACGCAGTAAGGGCACCCAGAGATTTTAAGAAAAGCTGCAGCCCACTTAATTGAATTCTGCCACCTTATTGGTTTGAACAAACAATGACACAAGAAGGACTAACATGCCTAAGATAATACAGCCATCCAGTAGCAGCACCAGTACCAAAACACAGATCTGTTGATGGCTAGATGAGCCATCTTCATGATTCATAACATTCGATGTGTTTTGTATATAGCACAATGAAATATTGCTCTTCAGTACAGCTGTCTCCCAGATACTAGATGCACAGTATTATAATATTACTTATAACTATTGCCACATATATTTTTAGCCATGCCTAGATTATTCATGATGTCTAAAACAATGAAAATGCTTTATTAATTACTGTTACACTGTATTGTTTCAGAAAATCTTTATGTTTTGAAGTTTCTATTGTCTTAATCTCTTTTTTACTTTTTCTGTTTCTTCCTGTTTTTCTTTTCTGTTTTGATTGTCAGCATCTCTGCTGGCCAACATATGTAGACCAAGGCTATATGCATTAGTTAGGCACTTAGAGATAAACGACTAAGTCTTTCACAGTATGCTTTAAGCAGAAAAGACCTGCCTGATAAGTTGTAGATGTTGTTTTTTTTTTGGCGTGTGAATGGAATCTCAACACAGGGAATACCACACTAGAGTTTATTAGCAGGACAGCAGACAGAGATGCAGGGGAGCGAAAGAGGAAAAGGGAGGGGTCTTGTGTGAGCACTTTCTTTAAGAGGGCGAGTGGGCCCATGTTTGCATAGCCACACCCAGGGAGTAGCAGCAGCTCTGCTCCATCCCAGGTGAGTGCTGGCCTTGGGAATGCTTACATTTCACCTTTTGAGATATATATCTCAAAATTTATATATATATAAACTGGGTTTATGGGGGGTAATGGACATAGTGGACATGGTTGTCGTGATATTTGCATGGCTACTTCTGGCTGACACAGGGACGGAGATGTCTGTTGGATTCTTCAGCTCATCTTGCTGAATTAATTGGGAATTAGATGCTCAGACTTAAAAACACAAGAGAGAAACAATTTAGAAAACTCCACACAAGAAACTAGTTATTTTTTCCACAGAAGCAATCAGGATGTAATGTCATATCATTGGAGTCAGACAGTACATGCTCTTGTACACTCATGAGGCTTTCAGGACTAAGTCCAAACCTTTGTTGACTGGCTCTAAATAACATGCCATTCTATCATTGCTACTAATAAAAAGAAAAGAAGTCACTATGTTCCACAACTGAAGCTAGGCTTTGAACACTGTACTAGTACTACAGATAAGGAGGAATTTTCACATAGAAAGGACAGACATTGGATGATCAATATGGTAACAAAAAGCAATGAACATTTATGAGGAATTCGGGTCTGTAAAAAACACCCAATTCACATCTGAGGCTAGCATACCAGGGGTAATATAAGCTGACCATAGTCTTATTACTTGTGTTTTGTCTATGTGTTCAGGCAGGAATAAGAGGTAGATATTGTCAACCTAATGAGATTTACATTGCTATAAATGGATTTTCAAGATACAATGGGAAATGTGAGGCTTATGACTTACCACTGACATGAATTCCTGTCCATGACCCATTGGTGCTAAAAAGCCCGCATCTGTTGCCTAAGCCTAAGGCTTTACTAATAAGTTAAAGCTCCAGAGACAGATACGATTCTCTAGCAGTTATGCCAGTCAATGTCTCATATTTTCCAAGATCCAGTGGGAAATCTGCATACATCTGTTTTCAGCTCTGAAGCATGCAACAGCTGTGGGACAGCTGTTTAGCCTTGGGAAGATAGGGTTCATTGTCCCCTGGTATCCACCACTCAAAATCCGGTCTGTCTGTAAAAACAGCTACAGTTCCAGACAATAGGGACCCAAACAACAGAGATATTCTCTAAAGATTAATACATTTGTTCAGAAGTATTAAAATGGGAATCTCTGTGTTGTAGTAAATTATGAACATATTTAAGGAGATGAGACAGTGAGAAGGTTGTAAAGGGGGAATTGGGACTACAGAGGTTGATACAGAAGAACAATGCATGGTCATTATAAGGGCTAATGCCAAGGGCAGGGTCCCCCTAACCAAGTAGATGACTGTTGAGCAGAACCCCTTGCAGAAAGGTTTTCTGCTAAGGCCACTGTGAGATGGTAGAATTGTCATTATGCCCATGTGATTAACCAAGCCTTTATGTGATGCCTAAGCACAAGATACCTCCATCATAGTTATGCTTATGACTTGAAACAAGAGATTCTATTTTGATTTGACAACTGTCACGGAGGAAGCTACTGTGGAACGTGTGACCTGACTTAGTCATTCTCACTAGAATTTCAAAACTTCACTTAGTAGAAGCAGCCTCCATCACCTTTACAATCAAACATGTGATTTTTGCTTTTGTTAATAAGTTGAATTTTTAGAATTTGTCATTTTTTGTACTCCATTTATTGTTTGATGACATTCTTGGCTAAATCTGGGAATCTTGAGGTTCTTTGCCATAGTCCTTAACCATTTCACAACTGTAATCAACCGCTTTATGGGCTTCCTTTGTCAGTCATTTCTACAGACACCTGCCCATTCTCCAAGTGTCTTACCATCACCATCCTCAATTAGATTTTTTTTTGGTGTTTAACACAAAGTTGCACAGGTTCATCACAACTGGTTGCAATTACAGATATGGACCTGGTGCTTATGTAAGCCTTTCTCAGCTTTTCAAGTTCCATGTTCTCGGCCATCAAGGCTGAGGGCAGTCCTCAGCACCTCTGTAAAGCAGCATTAGCAACCATTACATACCCAATGTTTGAGCTACATCAGTGGATTACGATGAAGCTGGACTATGTCCACATCCAAGCCTCCACCTCCACAGTGCTCCGTGGGGAGGAAAGCATGATTTTACTATGTCTTCAAGAAATTTTGATTTGTTTCCAAGAAATCAAAATTTGATTTGATCCTCCTCTCTAATAGAAAGTTCAGGGCATTATGTGTGGTTTCACAGCAGACCTCACACTGAGGGAGGAAGGGGATACAGAAACCAGCTGCAATCTCTTACATCTGCTTGAATTCATTTCTCATTTTTGGCTGGGACTATCTCTAAGTAATACTACACAGGTGCTGGAGTCTTAGTTTACCTTTCTGGGTAAGTTTAAAAAATTATTTGAAGCTGTGTAGTGTCATTTACTAATTTTATTGTGACTTTTGTATTCTAATGGCATGATACAGCTACAGGATACATTTTTTTTTTAATTAGAAATATCCAGACAGAAAAATTAACAAGGAAAATGCAAATTTAATAACAACAATACCCTCTAATATTACACTTTAATTTTTTTTTAATGAATATGAACAGAGACAAAATGACAATTGTAGGTCTTTGGTTATTAGAAAGTATAAAATTTGTGAGTCTGGAGAAATACCTCAGTAGTTATGAGAATTCACTGCTCTTGCAGGAGACCTGAACTCCCAGCACCGCATCACATGACTCAGGATGTAAGTCCAGATCCATTGTTCTCATGCTTCTGGTTTTCTGAGAGCATCTGTGCTCACATGAACATTCTCATATGCAGATATTCATTTTTATATATAACTAACAATAAAAACAAATATTTTATTTTAAAGCATAAAACTTTTAAAATTTTTCCAGAATTTCTGGGGATATGTTTAATCTTAAACTTAAAACTTTTCAATTTTATATCCACCAACATGCTTCCTCTGAAGCTGTCAACCACTTGCTAACCATTCAATTAATATGGGATAAAAGGGGACCCAAAATCACACTCTGCAGAATAGCAAGCCTTCACACCATGTGAAACATTCTTCCTTCTTCTCGCCATGTGTCTGCCTGAGATACATGCAAGACATTTCTTTGCTGTCCATCCTTCCTAGCACATGGCCTGTAATCCTTATTATAACCCATACTCCAGAAATATGTGCCCTTCAACAACTCTAGACTCTGAATGTGTTTTCTAAGTATTTTTGCAAAACAAAACAAAAACGCCACTTTTATTAGATGTCCCTTTTTATAACTAGAGTGGGTTTCTCAGAGTCTATGAGACCTGGCTTTGTAGCCGTGAGTAAGACTGGAGGCGAGGAGTATGCATTCAAAGTTAGCCAACCAGGGCTGGGGGTGTGGTTCAGCAGGAAAGAGGTCTTGCCTAGCAGCCACAAGACCCTGGGTTCCAGCCACAGTATCTAGATTAAACAAAGGTGTCCAACTTTTTTTTTTATAAAAAAAAAAGTATCATTTTTAAAAATTTTTTATTATGAATAAAGTCTCATTTTTTATCCATGTATCCCCTTGTTCAAACTCCCTTCCCCCTCCCGCCCCTCCCAGTCACTCTCTCTTCTCCCTATCTCCTTATCTCCTCCCCAGCAAGGGCAGGAGGTCTAAGGACCCAAGGTAGCTGCAGGCAGATCCACTTTCCTCACCCCAACATCAAGACTGGGTCAGGTCTTCCTCACTTCCGGTCCAAGGTGCTTCAGATCCCAAGCTGTTCAGTGTTGTGGTTTGCAGCTTGGACATGCTTTGCTTTTTGTTTAAAGTCCACTAATGAATGACTACATCCCTGCTTATCTTTCTGGGTTTGTGAGACCTTGCTCAGAAGGATATTCTCCAAATCCATACATTTGCCTGCAAATTTTAGGATATCATCTTTTTCTTACTGCTAAGTAGTACTCCATTGTGTGGATTTACCACAGTTTGTTAATCCATTCTTCAGTTGATGGGCCTCTAGGTTGTTTCCATGTTCTTCTATTATGAATAATGCTATGAACATAGTTGAGCAAATATTTTTGGATTGCAAATGAGCATGCATCTTTAGGGTATATGCCAAGTAGTGGTACTACTGGATCCTTGAGGAGATTGATTCTCAGTTTTCTGAGGAACTGCCATATTGTATTCCAGAGTGGCTGAACAAGCTTACAGTCTCAACAACAATGGAGGAGTGTTCCCCTTGCTCCACAACCTCTCCAACATATGCTGTCTCCTGTGTCTTTAGTCTTAGCCATTCTGACAAGTGTAAGGTGGCATCTCAAAGTTGTTTTGATTTGATTTTTTATTCAAAGATAACTGGAGCCAGGAGGTAGTTCAAACCTCCAGAACTAGCACCTCCTGATGGAGCAGAGTAAGTACTTCCCTTTCCACTGTAAAATCACAGTGTCAATGGGTGCTTACATAAAAGAGGCATTTGGGGGCTGGAGAGATGGCTCAGCGGTTAAAAGCATTGACTATTCTTCCAGAGGACCTGAGTTCGATTCCCAGTATCCACATGGAAGCTAACAACTTTCTGTAATTCCAAGATCTGACACCTTTACACAGTTATGTATGCAGGCAAGACACCAATTCACATAAAATAAAAATAAAGTATTTTAAAAAAGAAAGAAAAGAGACATTTGGAAGAGGCACTTGGGCTTAGTGGACAGATCTTCTTGCTTTAGCTCCTTGGCTACCTGAGTTCTCCACTGGACAATCTCAATGGAAAGGAGGTGAATCCCACTGGCAATAGATGAATGCTCACATCTATGTGCATGTTCACAGACCCTGCTACAGCCTAAAAAACAGTATCCAGGAGTCCTCTGGGTGTCACAGCAGGGTTTGCCTTTTCCTCTGCTATGGCTGCCAACAGGTAAGAAATGCGATTCTTACCTATTCCCTTTGTGCGTCATCTCTGAAGTTCTCTAAAAATCTTGTGCTTTTCTCAAACTTGGATTTTGTCATCATTCTCTCAAAACTATTAACTTCAGGGTTGTAGATGGAAAATCAGGAAGAAAAGGATGGTGAGAGAGCTTCATGGGGAAGAAGGAAATGGGACAAGGGGCAAGCTGAGAGCCGCTATGGACTGCCCCCTTGAGTTCCAGCCAGGATTAACATAGTCTTTTTTCTACACTGCATTGGGCTGCCACTAAGTACACTCAAAGACATGAAAATCTCAGAGAAATGTCATTCTCATCAGAATATGATAGCCTAGAGCCCAGACAGAGCAGCCTAAGGAAGACAAATGATGGGCTGTCTAGCAAGCGAGGTTTGGCTGACTCTTAGTGTGTACTGGAGTAGGGAGGATAGAAATGTCAACCAGCAAGAGAGCTCTGTGTTTCCCTGCTTTCTTTAGGAAGTGGTTTAAAGCTCAGGCAATGTAATTAGTTGCAGAACATAGACTTGCTAATAAGTGTTTTTGGCACACAATGTCATCAACTGTTCATGGTTAACAGTAGTTGTGAAGAGGAAATCACCTCAAGCCTATGCAGGGTCCTATTCTGTCTTCTTTGGGTTGAAATATGAGCTCATTTCACTCCTTTTTCCTCAGTGAGCACTGTACTTTGTCCTATTTGCAACAGTGTTATGTTATATTGCAAGTATAGACCTATGAATTTATAAATCTTTCTAGGCCTGGAACTCATTCTATCTATTTCGTTACTCTAGAACTTAGCATAATACTGGATTTCACTGGATGAACTTTGAATGATGGTGTTTTAGTTACAGGCCCTATTGCTGTAGGGAGACAACATGACCACAGCAACTCTTATAAAGAGAAGCATTTAATTGGGGTGGCTTACATTTTCAGAAGTTTAGTCCATCATCATCATGGTGCAAGATGATGGTGTGCAGGCAGACATGGTGCTGGAGCAGGATCTGAGAGGCAACAGGAAGTAATCTTAGACATGGGCTGTGTCTTGAGCATATATGAGACCTCAAAGCCTGCCTCCACAGTGACATAACTTCCTCCAGCAAGACCACATCTACTCCAACAAGGCCACACCTCCTAATAATGCCACTTTCTTTGGGGCCATTTTCTTTCAAACCACCACAGATAGAATAGATTTATCAATGGTCACATCCTCGGGAAGACAGTCATAATGATATCCAATGCTGTCTACTTTGAGTCTTCACTTGGGAACCAAAATGTCAGGCATTCAAAATATCAGCTGACTAAAACAGAATTCCTCTCCTCCAGGGACTCAGTCAACAGGAAAATGAACACTTTATATGAAGCTAGAGTGAAGTTTTTTTTTTTAAATCATATACAAAAAATTGGAAGAAAACTGAAAATGCCGTCAGGTTTTCTTGTAAGGGCACAATCATACTGGATTAGGTCCATACTAATTCACTACCTTGAGCCTTAGTCTGTTTGGAAGATATAAGAAATGCCAAAGACAAGAAAGTTTTATGTCTCATAGTTCTGGAGATGAGCCAGCTAAGGTGGTATCAGATTTGATATATGTTCAGGGACCCCTTTCTATTTACAAGCAGCCATTTCCCTGTGTCTTCATATACCCGAAGAGTCCAGGAAGCTTACTCTTAGAAGATCATCAGTCTCATAGGAGACTCCACTTTTATAACGTAGCACTCTCTATAGGGTACTATATTCTGATATTGTTTTGGTGGCTATGATCTAAATGTAAAATCTTTGGAGACATACAAGCATTTAGTCCATATCTCCTCTGTATGGGATTGGCCTCCAGATACAGTCACTCTGAAGTCACACATATATACTGGAGGGTCACAACTTGGCTCAATAATTATGGCTCGTAAAAAGCTCAGAACATTTCTGAAGTCTGAATAGCCTGGGTTCTAACATGTACTATATCCATGACAACTACCACAGCCTCTGGTTTGTGGGCCCTCCATCTCCCTTAGAACAAGACAGACTCTGAGGGTTATAACATGACATCAAGTGGCCACAATTCTAAAGACAGGATCTGGAATAGACTGTGATTCCTTGTGCTAGCTTTTCTACAGAGGCCTCTTGCGTAAATATTTCATTTAAATGACTTCACTGTCTGGCTTTCAGGCTAGCTCACATTTATTATGGTTTTTGTGGTCCTTTATATTACCACAGGATCCTCACACTCCCTTCTATACACTATGTCTAGTTTCCAAGTAGCTTTCCTTTCCATGAAAGCAAAGAAGAATCCGTGTTTTCTAATAAGCAAGGGACTGGGGCATTAACTTTCTTTCAACAGTTACATATTTAAAAATAAAAGAACATTGAAATCACTATTTCCACATTTAGTGGGGTGTGTGTGTGTGTGTACACACATAAGTACATACATGCCATAACACAGGGTATGGAAGTCAGAGGGTTTAGTAGTTAGGGTTTCTATTGCTGCAAAGAGACACTATGACCACAGCAACTCTTACAAAGGAAAAATATTTAGTTGGGCTGGCTTACATTTTCAGAGGTTTAATTCATTATCATCATGGTGCAACATTGGTGGCATGTGGGCAGACATGGTGCTAAAGAAGGAACTAAGAGTCCTCCATCTTGATCTGCAGGCAACAGGAAGTGATCTGAGTTTCACAGTGAGTATAGCTTGAGCAAAGGAAACCTCAAAGCCCACAGCACAGTGACACACCTCCTCCAACAAGGCCATACCTACTCCAAAAGCCACATCTCTAACAGTGCCGCTCCTTATGAGCTTACAGGGCCAGATACATTCAAACAACCACAGAGGGTAACTTATGAGACTCAGTTCTCTTCTTTCTCTGTGTGTTTTCTGGGGGTTTAACTCAGGTAGGTGGGTTTGACAGCAAACATCTTTAATCACTGAAGCACTTCTCAAACTTAGAATTTTTGAATCAATACAATATAGTTGATTTTGACCCTTAGTTGTTATGAGCCATTCCATCTGGGCACCCCTTGGGGGAGAGGGTGAGAAGGCTCAGAGTCAACAATATAGACACTGAAAGGCAGGTGAGAAGCAAACATCAGACTCCTTTATTGCAGATATGGGGAGAACCTATATACTCCCCTCCTGTTTCCCATTGGCAGCTGAAGACTCTTTTACTTGGGTTGTCGTTCTCATTGGCCTCCAGTATTTTGATGACCATGAGTCACCAATTAGTCACCAGGTATAGTGGCACACTCCAAGTTTCTCAACAGGAAGAGGCTAGTGTACATGCCTATGCACATTACCCAGAACAGGGTAACTATGGTTTTATCAGGTTAGCTGGTTACATTCCCCCCACATATCCACTATTTTACTTATTTTCTTTAGCAGCTCAGTGGGAATTGAGGTTCTGTGCCTTGGCCTTGTTGTCCCTACCTCAGAGAACATCCAGCTTAATGAACTGTGTCTGTCTTATGTTGACCTGCCATCATTGACTACCAGCCCTTGAGGAATCACTACTCTGGGAGGCATGCCAGGGCAGGGGGAAATGTTATTTAAAAAGCATTCTTATGGATTTCAGTCAGCCAAGCCTCTATAACCTCATGAGAAGGCCTACATTCAGGGTATTATAAAACCATAAGCACCTGACGGTGGTCTTGGTGATTGCAAACAGATGCCTTGTCATATGTGATAATAGACACTTGCAAATGACAATTAGCAATAAAAAGGGTGCAGATGAAACAAGACATCTCAAAAAGTGTGTCAGACCCAGATGTCTTGTGTTTAGGAGGGACTTCCATGCTTTATTAGGCCATGGCCATATACTCAGTGTCTCTGATCAGAGACTCAGTGATCAGGCGCCACTCCTGGGTTCCTCCCCCTTGGGGGTCAGCCCTTATGTGGAGACACTGAATGAATGAAAACTGAAAGGGAGAGCCTTTCAAACTTGAAAGAAAAAGGGGAAAGAATTCCCAATGCTCACCCTCAAGGCGACTGAGTACACAAAACACAGAGGGGCCAACTTGTCAAGCAATCACCAAACAGGGGTTCCAAACCACCCCATGGTGAGAGGAAATGGATGTCCAGAAAAAAAATGATGACAGAATGTGCACCAAGCGTAGGATCATTTGGTGCAACACTAGCAGCAAGGTCAAAAATAAAAATAAAAGAAAAATGTTAATAATCAAAAAAATAGACCCCAACCAACATGGAAACAACATGGGAACAAGGTCTGAAAGAAGCATCTTTACTCTTGGGGCCATCTTGCCAGCCCAGGTCTTTTGGATTTTTTAAGTACTGAATTACTGTGACTGATATCCTATATCTTTCATTGACATGGGAACCCAGACTGAAAACCACTGAATCTCCAAGAATCCTCTAGACCAACAGTTCTCCAAATCAACCTTCCTAATGCTGTGACTCTTTAATATACTTCCTCATGTTGTGGTGAACTCCCCCAACCATAATATTATTTTTTTTTTGCTACTTTGTAACTGCATTCTTGCTTCTGGTATGACTTGTGACGTAAATATCTAATATTTTCAATGGTCTTACATGACCCCTGTGAAAGGGTCTTTTGTATGCATATATGTATGTATAGAATATCAGTTATAAGTTCTGTTCCTCTATAAAAACTCTGACTAATACAGTAGGGATATGATAGTTTTCTGTAGACTGATTTTCTTAGAATCTTTCTAAGATTTGAAAGTGGCAACTACTGTCCAAAGAAATGTAGACTGAGAATTGGTTGAATGTTGGCTTACATAATAATTAAGGGTTAGTCTGCCTCATGATGGACTCAAACATGTAGGAAAATGAAGTCTTTTGATTATGTGGTTCCCCCTGTTGAGTTCTTATGGAAAGGGACCCTGCTTTGTGGTCTCTCAGAACCCAGCTCAGTGCTTTCTTCCACAATCACTCTCCTTTGACTATGACTCCCCAACAACCACCCACATGGATCAGAAAAACTGGATTATATACAACTTTATTAAGTTAAGGTAGTTTTAATGACCTAGGACCCTTTATTCCAGGATTTTCTATCAGAGAAAGCAGCCATTACCGTCCAAAAAGGATGGCTTCATACAAATGGGCCTTCTGGATCCTGACCATCATCGTGAAGTCAGTTCCTAAATGCAAATCACAGCTGCTGTTTCTAACCCGACCACAGACGGCATAGCACCACTGTAGCTAGTGGAGCCAAGCTGGACCACAAGCCACACAGTACTGTTCTAGCTAGTGGAGCCAAGCCACTCCCAGCAGCTCATCTGCAAATCCTACACTCCTGGAATTAGAGCAACATCTGCAAGATTCATTTTATCCACTGGAGTTAGGAAAGGGAAAATGCACATGCTGGATGGCTTACTTGTTAAAAAGGAGAGACTTTCCACTGAGCTGGACCTTTTGCTTCTGAAAAGCAATGTAAATGGAGTTACTCTGCTGGGTCTCAGCATTCGCAGACACTTGGGTTCAGAGAGGTGGTTGTCTGTGCCAGGTCTCATCTTGGTGGGTAGAAGAAGTTAAGGGTGCACATACTGAGTAGCTTTCTCTTCTAAGACCCTTAACCACAAGAAAGTGAGACAGACAAGACTCTGGGAACTTGTAGCCTAATCATGCCATTTAGCTCTAAAATAGACATAGTTAGAAAGGTTAACATAAAATACTATCTACTCAATCCAAATAAATTATATTTTATTCTGAGTCAAATATGAGAGACAATGGCCCAGGACCTGAAATTCAGGTCATCCTTACTGACAAGTTCCAATGTGAAAGTTGTTATATGAACTATCACAGAAAAAAAAAGAAAGTCATAAGCCAGGACATTTACCAAACCCATTGTTGAGGACATCAGGCAGACAGAATGTAAAAGTGGTGCAGAAAAGTCTGATACGCAAAATAATCCAGACTTAAGAGTGGTGGCCAGAGTTAGAAAGTGAGTTTGTGGCAAAGTCCTTTCATGAATCAGATGATTGAAATTTTAGTGAGGGATTCAGTTCTTCTCATGGATGATCAAAGATCAAAGGCCCTTGGTTAAAAACTGAATCATATTCATATATAATTATGGATTGATTCTCTAAAGGGTAAAAGAACAAAATTTCAAAAAACCTTAAATTGCAAAGATCTAAATAGCTTTTATTAACTATTCATAAAAAGGGTTATATCCAGTCATCACAACACAAGACTCTCCATTTGGGGAACAAGAGAAATTAGGTGATTGGATTTTTTTAATTGTTGCTAGTTTTTTGTTTGTTCGTTTTGAGACAGGGTAGTCTTGATTTATAATTCCAAGTACTAGTATTACAGACCTTATGCTACCACACTTATGCTATCAGACACTCCTTAAACAATAAGCAGGCTTGTGTTCAGAGTTAGGTAGGATTTGTCTCAAAGTTTGAGATAGCAAAGGAGATGTGTAATATGAAGGCAGAGATGCCGTACTTTCTGGTGGCTTTAGGTCATCTGTAGGAAGAGACACAGTTTTTGGCAAAAGCAGGTTTGAGGTGCCTGCTACAGCTCTGCTATGATTTTTGTTCATTTCTTAGACCTGATATGATTGGGACATTGACAGTCTACCAGATCCTGCTCACTAAGACATAGATCCAAGCAAAAGTCATGGAGTAGATCTGTACTTATTTAAAAGCATTTTAGGGTCCTGAGTTGTCAATTTTTCAGCTGACCTGTATAGATCTTGTCTCCTTGATCTGGGATCTGAAAAAATGGAGAGGACCATAGTTCAATGCTGTAGACACCTTAGTTCAGTTTCCATTCACTTCCATATTTGAATGTAACAAAGAAAACAATAATCTAAGGAAGGTATTTGAGTTTAGAAAAATATGTAAATGACTACAGGTAAGCACATACTAAATATTTAGGGAGCATTCCTTTTTCAGAGCTTTTTCAGGACATAGAAATTGAAACATTCAAACCACCACATTCTACTACTTGAACCCATAAGCTTATAACAATATCATAATACAAAATACATTTAGTCCAGCTTCAAAAGTCCCCATAGTCTATCACAGTCTCAACAATAGTTAAAAGTCCAAAGTTCAAAGTCTCTTTTGAGATTCACACAGTCTGTAATCCCCTACAAAATCAAAATCAAAAGCCAGATCACATAGTTCCAACATATAATGGCACAGGATATACATTACTATTCTAAAATGTAGGGAAGGGAGCATAGTGAGGAAATATCGGACCAAAGCAAGATGGAAAACCAGCTGGGCAAACCCCAACCTCTGCATCTTCATGTCTGATGTCAAAACACTCGTCAGACCTCCAGCTCCTTTCAGCTTTGTTGACTGCAACACACTTCTGTCTCCTGGGCTGGTTCTCCTCCCTATTAGCAGCTCTCCTCCACAGGTATCCTGCAGTCATGGCATCCCCAATATCTTGGGGCCTTCAAGGCAATCCAGGCTTCCGTTTCACAGTTTCATGTAATGAAGGCCTTCATTCAGGGCTCCCCTGACACATGCCGGGCCTCAGTGTCTTTCCTTAGTCTCAAAGGCAAATTCTCTAGCCCCTTTCTTCTATCCTTAACTCCAGAACCATATGGCCAAAGCTGCCAAGTTCTGCTGCTTGCTGAGGCTAGAACAGGTTCCTTCATTGAATTATATCTTCACCAGCTTTTTGTTTTCAATGATTACCTTCACTGCCTAAGCTGGGCTGTCTATGAATTTGTTCTGTAGATCAAGTTGGCTTCAAACTCAAAGATGTGTCAGCCTCTGCTTCCCCAGTGCTGGGAATAAAGGTATGCACCACCATACCTTGCTCTAAGCTTTTCTTTAATTTCTTTTTCACAAGCAGGAAACTTGGCTGAGTTGGATCTTGCCCTGAGATCATCACTCCTTTTATTCCATTTCTTAATCCATTTATCTCCTTGACCATGATTCTTAGCTCCATTCTACTTCCTGGTGCTGCTTTTCTCCTCAGCTTATCCCTTTTCATTATAAATCTTTATAAACATGAACACTAGTAACCGCAGGACAGAGTCTATACTAGGTTGCTTTGAGATTTAATCCAAATCTCTCAGTTTAGCCTCAAGCAGACAAGGGCAAAAGGCAGCCACATTCTTCACCAAAATACCTGAAGAAAGATCTCTAGGCAACATACTAAAATTCTTCTCTGACACCTCTTGAGCCAGCCCCTCCCTGCCCCCAAAGGTTCAAATCATTCTCAGTACTACTGTGTTCCTTGCTTTTACTAGTATGGTCAATGCTTAAAGCATTCTACTGCTTTTCTAACCAAGAGTGTCAATGTCCAGATTCCTTCAAACAAAAACATGGTCAGGCTTATCACAACATCCCAGTCCCTTCTACCAGCTTCTGTCTTAGTTAAGGTTTCCATTGCTATGATGACACACCATGACCACAGCAACTCTTATGGAGGAAAACATTTAATGGGGTGACTTACAGTTTAGAGGTTCAATCCATTATCATCATGGTGGACATGTCGGCATGCAGGCAGACATGGCGAAGGAGCTGAGAATCTTACATCTTTGATGCACAGGCAACAAATGGTGAACTGAAACACTGGGCATGGTTTGACTTCAAAGCTCACCCCCACAGACACTCACTACCTTCAACAAGGCCATACATACTCCAACAAAGCCACACCTCCTAATAGTGCCACTCCCTATAAACTTATGGGGGCCAATTACATTCAAACCACCAGTCTCCATATCGTTTTTGTACATAAGGTCTCATTAGGATTAGAGACCACCAATTGGCGATACTGGCTGGCTATTGAGTTCCAGGCATTTGCCAGTCTCTGCCCCATAGCACTATGGTTACACATGTATGCTGCCACACTCTACATTTACATGGCATTGGAGACCTAAACTCAGGTTCTTGTGCTTCCAAAACAGGCACTTTTACAACTGAGCTACTATCTCTACATATCCCTTACACTCTTTAAAATAGGAATTACAGAAATGAGCAGCTGTGTCAGAATTCTGTGATTGTTGCATACACACACAGGAAAACAAGCAGTAAATCCATGGAATTGACACACTTTATGCATCCCAATAATCAATCATAATTCACACATTTAAATCAATCATGAAATGGAGAATAAACAAGGAATTCCTCCTTACTTTTTTTTTTTAAATAGAAATGTGCAGTGTTGACATATGGAAAGGCAATCAGAGTATGCAACCTAAAATAATGAGTGGAGGGGATTTGGAGGTTTTTTCCCAATAAAAATTATGTGCTCTTTTCCTGTCATGTATGCTGTTTGTGGTATTTGTCAATGTGCTTGAAAGGCCTGAATAGAGAAGTCTGGAAAGAAATATGCCCAAGTCCTCATTCCTGGAACCTGTGAGCATTATCTGATTTGGAAACAAGTGTGGTTTTCAGGTTAGAAAGCAGCATTTTGCAACACCAGTCCCATCAGGCATCACTCCAGAGCTACCATGATGTCAAGAGCAAACAGGGAGCATTTGGACAGGCAAAGCAGGCTGTAACATCGGGAAGGGCCCAACAGAGAAGCAAAGCAGGGTAGCTGAGGGATTCCAGCAGAGGCAGGTGGGCCTGCTACAGCATTATTAGTGTAGGTCTGTTTTTAGCCAATGAAGATTCAGAAATCAGGGATTGTAAACTGATGGCTGGCAGCAGAAAACAAGAGGCAGAACCAACTCACTCTTACTCGGCTCTACATTCTTTTCTTCACTTTGAGTGAACACGATGGAATCTGTGAATACATCTGCTAGTATGATACATGCTTCTTACTTACATGATCTTCCAAGAGTCAGTTCAGCTGGTGGGGTGGTGGTGGTGGGCTCTTTGTTTTCTCTTGTTTCTGAAAGGTTTAAAATCATTGCAATATATTTAAAAGGTAAATAGACAAGCTAGCTGTTGCAGCCTCTCAGGTAGCAGGCTAATCGATAGAATTCAAATCTGACGCAGACCTTTGGAATTTATTGAATAGTCACAAGACCCGGAATAGAAATTAAAACCTGAAAAACTAAATCCAATAAGAGCACCTTCAGTATCTCAGAAAGCTAAGCTTCTGTTTACTCCCTGTGGATACATTTCTTAACTTCCTCCCAGGTACAGAACTCTGAATCCCTTAAGAAAGGCATAAGTCACTCCAATACCAAGAACATATAGCCAACAAAGAGTGGAAACACGGGTCCAGACTCCAGAGTTTGACTTGGAATTCCCTCAGCACACTTTACTTTGATCAATCATAAAGTTTCTGTACACAGAACACTGCTTTTAAGGAGTCTATGGAACATAAAGTCTGTTAGTGGAATTAAGAATAAGCAACAAACAATATTATTTCTACTGAATTTTCTCTTGTTATATTTATAACAAGGATACAATTAAAGTATTTATTACATTGCTCATTACTCAGGAACACAGCAGGGGCATTTATGTGTTTGATAATTTAGCATCTGCTTTGATTACTTACTTGTGCATAAGTAATCAATACCTATCATCAACATTTTAAGTAATGAAGTATTTACATAAAAATCTCCAAAGAAGTTAACTAGAAATTGCATTAAATACTTATTTTAATTAGGAATAACTGTTATAATGAAATAAATAATACTATACATTATTTTTCTCTTTTTAAACATTTTTAATTAAATATAATTATAGTCAGATATTTCTCAGGCTTGTTACTGACTCTTACACTTAATTAACCTGCATTTCTTATCTATGCCTTGCTACTTGGCTCATGTCTTATTAGCTCAATTTCTACACATCCTACTTCCTCAATGGCTGGAGGTTGTCTCTCTTGACTCCACCTTTTTCTTCCCAGAGTCTTTGGTTTTTAGCTGTCTTGCTTGGCTACCAGCTTGGCAGCTTTTTATTAACCAGTGAGAGTAATACATACAGTGTACAGAAAGATTAATCCACAGCATTTTTGCCTTTCTGTATAATTAAAAAAGAATGTTTTAACCTTAACATAGTAAAACCATATATAATGAAACAGTTATTAAGAAAGAAATAAAGTTATAATATCTAGTTTATTTGTATTTGAAAAAATTAAAGAAAATACTTTATCATCTATCTTATCTTTATGAGTTCAAAGTTTTATATCTAATCTTTCTTTTATCATAACTAAGGAAAACTATAACTATCTAGTACTCAACTCCATCAAAGAACCCAGAATGGTGAAATGTTATCTATTAACAGGGGCATCTTGCTGTCCAAACAGTCACTCAAAATTCACTTTTATTGTTGGGGCATCCAACTCTGGCCTACAGGCCTAGCATATCTAAGACTTTTCTGTGAAGTAGGAAATTCTGAAGGACTGTCCTATCCTGTCTTAGTCAATTTGGCAGTCACTTTTCTTGTGTCCTGTTGGTCCAATTTATACAGTATATTGTCAGCAATTGAGGCAAAAGCAGTTTCTTTGCCCACATGGCTAGCTTTGGATATTAAAAAACAAAACAAAACAAGAAAAAAACTTTATATGGAGTTTCTCTGATGACCATTATCTTCTCTGAAGTAGATCAGTACTGCCAGAAGCAGACATGTGTCACTATCATGAAAAGCCATAAGTTATTAAACATATTAAATGTTATATTCTATAGGTCTTCAAAGTTTTTAAAGACCATATGCCTAAATATATCTGTGTACAACCTTGAAAAAAACCTAATGTGACTACAATTTGACTGCTATAGATGAGTATTTATCTGAATTTCTTGTTTATACATTATATTTCAATGAGCTGCATAGCACAATACCCCAAACAAGAGTAGAAATATACATACAGTATAACAAAATTAATTTTAAATTTGTATCAATAAACCAAAAATCCATACCAATGTAAAATATTTAAGATTAGTAATTGTCTTTTGAAGTATTTTTAATAATCTACCCTTTTATTCAATCATGTCTATATCTCCCATCTGTTTTTAGAATAAGATCCCTGAATCCAATCTCCTTCATTTAGCTTTGTTTTTTCTGACCATTATCCATAACAACTTGTAATCAATTCCCCTTAAATGATAATAAATATTCATAACCCTTTTAAGGAAAACATGGGTATATTTTTCTAGACTACTTCCTGCTGACTCGGGGTGTCGGTAATCTTTGAGGGAACCTTGGAAAATCATGATAATTGTTAAGTCTTGGCTGTAATATTCTGTGAGGCTAGATCATCTCAGTCAGCAGCCTGGAAGCTGTTCTGGATGGCGGATCATCTGGGCCATAGTTTTTATTTGCGTCTGGTCCCCTTGTTCTGAAAATACATAAACTTTTAGAGGTAACCTATATATGTAGGTTGAACATTGTATATAAGTCAGTTAAACATGATTTTTTTAAGCAGGTAAAATATACATCATGTGTCTTGTAGGTTCTTTTTATTAGGTTTATTTATTTATGTCTGAAGCCAGAATTTTTAGGGAGTCTTCTTTGATCAAGCCTAATCATCTTTAACTTTGAATTAATCCAGTCTTTTACTTCCTGTGGAAATAAAAGCAAAACCTCTATCCCAAAGTAATACTTTTTTAACTAAAGTTCAGAGTCAAGATGTCTTTAAAATATATAGGTTGTTGAATTCACTAGTTTTTATAATCTGGTGTCTCTCAGCAGCCAAATATTAAAAAAGCAATACAATAACATAGAGGGTCCAGATTCCCAGTACATTTCCCATTTTTATATGATTTGTTTGTTATTTATATTTATATTACTTCCTTTAAGGACTTCATTTTATCATTTTAAAGCTATATTTTTAAATTATAATTAGACTACTACTATTCTCCCTCCAGATCCTCTCATGTCATTCCCCATCCAGCACTTTCCATGTTACCCTCCACTCTAGAATTGGCTGATTGTATAATTGCTTTTGTGAGTGAGCTTCAAGCTATAAACTTGAACAGAAAAAAAATAAATCTTAAAATTTGAGTCAGCACTAAACCAGGATTCTTTATAATTTGGGAGACATATAGACAAAAGCATGCATGTCATTTCTTAATCACTATTACTGTGATGAAACCACCATGACCAAAAGCATGTTGGGGAGGAAAATGGGTGTTTGTTGTTCTGGCTCTTCAACAACATAATTCATCATTGAAGTAAGCCAGAATAGGAAGTTCAACTGGGCAGGAAGCTGGAAGCAGAAAAGACTATGGAGAGGTACTGCTTACTGGCTTGCTCATTCTACTTTCTTTTAGAACTCAGGACTACCTGCCCCAGGAATGGCCCCACCCACAATGGACTGGGCCCTCCCCCATCAACCAGTAATTAAGAAAATGTCCTACTGGTTTGTCTACAGCCTTTCTTTTGGAGGTATTTTTTTAACTGAGGTTCTCTCCTCTCAAATGACTTCAGCTTGTGTACAGTTGACAGAAAACTATGCAGCACATTTGTTTTTAAGGTATTGTATTAATTTGAGGAAATAATCTTGGTCATTGGCTGACATAATATATTGAGCATAAAGACATCTGGGAAACTGACCTAATCAATGAAAAGAACCAGTATTGCTGATGGCAGATAAGAAATAAACTGGGTTCAGGATGGGGTATGGTCCAGCTGGTATTATGCTTGCTCAGTACATGGGAACCCTTGGGCTTGATCCCAGCACTGTTTAGAGCTGTATAAATTCATAAGCCAGATATGCTGATACATACCTGTAATCCTAACACTCCGCAGGGGAAGGGAGGAGAATCAGAAGTTTAAAGTCACTTTAGCCTAGTCTGGGGCAGTGAATAAAGAGAGAAAGGGGAGCTCTTTACTGGGTTAAACTGCATGTTTGTTATTTTTAATGAAAACATGTTTCACTGTGTATGCTCAGAACCTAGTGAAGGAATTACAAAGTCTACACAATTTGGAAACACCACATTAATGCTGAGTGACTAGTAATTCGAGGGAGGAACTTGAGAAAATTAATCCCTTTTAAAAAAATTTTTAGGGGCAACCATGTCCTTTCTTTTTTATTTCATTATATATATATATATATATATGTGTGTGTGTGTGTGTATCAACCTCAGTTATCAATCCTCTCAGATTCATACCAATTCTTATAATCTACGCATTTACAAAATCGCCCATTCATGCTGCTCATTTACTTACTGGAGCATAATTCAACTCCCTGTGGCCAGACCCTTAAAGAAAACAAGTCTTTCCTCACCCACACCCCTGCCAGAGGCCATCAGTGCAGAAGTGAGGCATTGTGTCACTTAGCTATGTTCTAGTCTTGAGTTCTTGTATACAATGACATCTTTTTTTTAAAGTCCACTAATGAGTGATTACATCCCCTGCTTATCTTTCTGAGTTTGTGATACCTCACTCAGGAGGATATTCTCCAAATCCATCCATTTGCCTGCATATTTTAGGATATCATTTTTTTTTCTTACTGCTGAGTAGTATTCCATTGTGTAGATGTACCACAGTTTGTTAATCCATTCTTCAGTTGAGGGGCATTTAGGTTATTATCAAAATTAATCCTTAGAATAAATGCTACCCCAATTCTGGAAGCAGATATAAAGGAATAGGGCACTAGATAGATATTAGCAGACCTGGAGGCCATTGATGATGACTCTTGCCTCATATGCAATAGCTTGTAAAACCAGAAACTAAAACTGAAGGGTGCTTGTTGCTGGTCCAAATCCTGGGACCTGAGTCACCTATCTGTCCCTATCTGGAAACAAAATGTTCTGAATTGCTGGCACAGAAGTAGTAACCATCTAATTGTGAAACTGCCATCTGGCTAGAGGTTTCCTGAATACAAAGGACACTGCCTAATAGTTCATCCTAATAGCTCTGCTATCAAAAGAGGAAAGTCGCCCTAGGGAATGCTGTCTATTCTAGAGACTTGAGAAATAGCGTATAGGTTGCCTATGATATAGTTACAATTGGCAAATAGCAAGTACTTGTTGGCACTGTCCATTATCACCTTAGGGAGGGCCCCACTTTACTCTGTAATAAGCTTTGCTTTTCCTCTACACTGTGGTCTATGTGTTTTGCTTAATTTTTCCCCCAGAGATCACAAGAACCAAAGATTGCAGGGGATTTCAGAACAAGCCTCTCATGGCAGAAGGATGCTCTGGTGAGGAGGTAAGGATGCTTTGGTGAGGAGGTAAGGATGCTCTGAGGTTGGTCAGTGGACAAATCAAAGTCCCTGCTGGATATGGGGTCTTTTGTGCTACCATTTCTCTTCCACTGATCATATCTCCCTTCACAGATGGTGATAACCCCCCAAATCCTCTTTCAGCAGGGCGGGGTGGGGATGGATGTTAGTAGGGAGGAGGCCTTGGGGAGTCTGTTTTTCATTGTGTTCTTTACATTTAGACACTTCCTTCATTACGTCATACTAAGTTTCTATGCATAAGAAAATAGTGCATGTAACTATTCAAACAGCTTGTTGTAGTTTGAAAAAGAAAGTCCCCACAAACACATGACATATGCTCATATATTTGAATGTTTAGTCGACAGGGAGTGGTACTGTTTGAAAGAATTAGGATTAGGAAGTATGGCCTTGTTTAATGAAGTGTGTCATTGGGGTTGGGCTTTGAGGTTTTAAAAGTCCACACCAGGCCCAGTCTACCTCTCTTTCTCCTCCTGAGATCAGGATATAACTCCCAGCTATTGCTCCAGCACCATGCATGCCACCATGCTCCTCACCATGACAATGGACTAAGCCTCTGAAACTGTAAACAAGCCCCCAATCAATTTTTTTATATATAGATAAGAGTTGTCATAGACATGATTTTTTTTTTCACAGCAATAAAAGTGACTAGAACATAGTCACTAAGTTATACCTGGCCCCCAAGTTTCCTTTCTTCCACATTGGACTATTTGGAGTTTGAACTGGCAATTCAAATTTCTTCCCACTGTACTGCTCTCCAGCTTGGCAATGAGCCCAGTCTAGAACTGGCAGGACATGCCATAGCTGGGTGAGTCTGAATTAACACCTCCCTGGACACTGACACCTGCTGTGACTCCCTTGCCCAAGCCTCGATGGCCTCCTCTGCTGCACCACTGCCTCCACCATTATTTAGCTTCTGCTACAAAATCACATTCATGTGAGTTTCTATTTAATAAGTTAAAATTTTTCTGGGCTGGAGAGATGGTTCAGCAGCTAAGAGTACTGGCTGCTCTTCCAGAGGTCCTGAGTTCATTTGCAACCACATGGTGGTTCACAGCTGCTTATAATAGGACCTGGTGTTCTCTTTTGGCCTGCAGGCATACATTCAAGCAGAATATTATACACATAATAAAATAAATCTTTAAAAAGTTAAATATTATTTAATGCTTCATAAACAACCTGCTATTTCTCATTTCTTAATAAATCTTGATATTAAATACTGTAGCTATGAGTCAATAACATTTCTAGAAACCTAGTATGTGGCAACCATAAACGCCAGTGATTGGTGGAATCATCTGTGATAAATCAAGGCTTGGCCAACTTGCCCAATCAAGACCTAATCAGGGAATAACTGAACATCGGGATTTCTCAGTGAGTTCAAAGCCAATAAGCATAACTAGAGAAGAAGAACATGGACAGGAGTTTATTTCATGGAGCAGGTTAAGAAGACCGCTGGGCCATATTCCTAAGCACACTCAGTTTAAAGTATTCAGGGCTGAACATGCTTGATGTAGGTTCCTGGCTCAAAGAGGCGAGATGCCAAACACGTAGCTGGGCACAGTTAGCCTAAACTCATGGGCAACATGTTTGAAGGTTAGAACAGAACAAGTACGCTCATAAGCATACCCAGCCGTGGTATAAAGACAGTAGATGACTCACATCTGACCATGTGCAGCCACTTTTTCCTGAAGGGTTTTGGTTAGAATCAAAGAAAAGATTACTGTGAAGGTGACTCACCATAGGACTTTTCATTCCGGGTGCCTCCATTGCTTGAATGTGCTGTTATCTTGGGATGTAGAACCTTTGCTCTTCCATCACTGGCCCTTCTTTCCATTTTTCTTTCACTTATGTGAAAGTGTTTGCATAGTGGACCTCCTAAAACAAGACTCACATGCATCTTGAGTGCAGTAAAAGACGTCCATGCACACTGTCCTCCTATGTGTCTTTGGTCTCAGCCACAGTGCCGGCATCCACTCTGCAGCAGCATGTGCTCAGCAGAGGTGCTGTTGTACATAGACTTCTCCATCACAGCTCAAAAGAAAGCTGGGAAAATCAGTCTGCTCAAAAGATGAATTTCCATAGACTGGGATGAGAACATAAAAATTTTTATCCAACTGAAATATGGTTTTGGATTTGAACGTTGCGTGTGTTGGGCAACAGCGCCCTCTGTCGGATCGCGTAGGAACAATAGTGT
>PVIH01001812.1:140025-215889 GCA_004025045.1 Sigmodon hispidus
CCCCCCCCCCCCCCCCCCCCCCCCCCCCCCCCCCCCCCCGCAAAGCCAGGAGTGTTCGGACTCACTCACGCCCACATTACTTCCCTTTGCCTCCTTGCCCTTTATTTTCTCAAAGCTGTAGCCTTTCTAAACCTTGAGATCTGGAGAGGACAATGAAGTCAGGGATCTGTGCTAAGGGAATAATGAATACACACCGACTTTGCCCCAATCTCAGTATCTGTCCAAGAAGGTTAATGGCATCCTCTTCAGATAATGACCTAGCTCTGATTGCCTGGCTTGAGGGTCTAGATAAGAAAGGGAGTTTGTAGAGCTGAAAGGTGACTCCGCAGTTAAAAGCACTTAAGATGCTCTTGCAAAGGACCTGGGCTCAGCTCCCAGCACCCACATCAGGATCAGGCAGCCCCAGCACCCACATCAGGCAGCTCCCAACTACTTGCAACTCCCAATACAGGGGATCTGATGTCCTCTTCTGGCCTCTCTGGAAAACTATAATATGCAGTCTACACGCACTCCCACATACGCATAAAATAGACAAATTTTTAAAAGAGACTTGGGGACTATGAAAAGTATGGAAAAGATAAGACATCTCAGACCAAAGGGGGAAATGCTTCTATAATGTTTCCTTCAGGTAAAATTCATAGCAACACTCACTGTACCATGATTGACCATGGATGTCTTTAGGGAGAAAAATGTATAATAATGGTCAGGGAGTTATCTTTGGTGAAATATCCATGGAACCATTCTTGAAGAGATCACTGAATACCTATAAACATTATCATGACACCAGATTTTACCTTAAGGAACTGCTAAAGTAGCTGGCCTCCATCCCTACACTGAGCAAAAACATTCTGCAATTCATAGCTCAGCTAAATTCTAAATTAACTAACAAAATGCATTCCTTAGCTTAGGTAGTTAAACTTTAAAAGATTAAATACTTGTTTGTAAATTTCTCTTTGGATTTGAAGATTCCTCAGAGCCCACATGCTGGATTAATAGCTGCCCTTCAGCAGAAGATGCAAGCATATCCTTACTGTGAGGTGGATGTTGAAAGGAATACCCAAACCACATTCATATATAGCATTGCAGAGAATTTGCCCCAGACCACCGGCCTCAGCAGCATAGTAAGATCTCCAGCTGAAAAGAAAAGCCATGTGTCTGACCCATGCAGTGGGCTGTGGCTGACATTTGCAGTGGACTGCCTTCTAAATGCAATATAAGAGAACCCTCATTTGCTCAACCAAACAGAGCACAGCCACTGACACATTTCTAGAACAAAGTTGAGATATCCTACATCCTAGGAGTGATGTATTCTTCCCAAGAGAGAATTTACTTATTGATTCATTCAGTTTTGTTGTTGTTGTTAGTAGAATCCTTTTTATTCAAGAAAAAAACACACACACACCAAAATTTCATACACACATGGGAGGGGTAATTGTGGAGGGAAGTATGTGTCCAGCCCTAGCCTCCAGCCCATGTGGTTTTGGTAACAATAAGGGAAATAGGGTAATGGTCCAAACAATAATGGTATATGTGTATGGAAAGACGAGTTGTAACAGCTGAAAAAGGGGGGAGGGGCAGATGAGGCCAGTACTGGGAAAGCCTCAGGTGGGAGGTCATTTCATAATATTTCTTGTTCATCAAACCACCATTTATACCAGTTTTCCCATCAGCAGACTAGCATCATGGTGACAGTAGCGTTGAAGATGGGGCTCTTCTGGGGCTCTTGGTACAAAGATCCAAAGTAAATCCCCCATCCTTCAGCATCGAGTCCCAGACCACAGAACATTTCTGGTCCTCAAGAGTCAGCCCATTCATGAAAAACTTGACTGGTCTTCTCCTACCAGGATGCCAATGAAGGTCTTCCCAGAGACAACTACCCAGGTAAAGGGCAAGTGCTTGTAGCCTACAATGGCCACATCCTGACAGGTCTGTCTGCCACAAAGCTGTTGATGTAGATGATCCATGGTGCTGCTTCTGGGGCCAGGCTTGGGCTGGCAGGCAAGCTCAAGAGAGAATTTACATCATCCAGCAGGTAACAACCTAAAAAAATAGTTACAACCTAGTATGTCAGCATCCTCTCTGCTCTGTTCTTCACCTTCAGTAACCCATTTTTAACTGTTTAATTTCTGTGTCAAAGGCTAGTTCCTGGTATCAAATGATTCAATAGCATGTACAATTTTTTTGTCTTTATATAAGGTAATTCTCATGTAAAAACAAGTCTGCAGATTAAGCCTAGTGTTAGCATAACCAGCCATCAGTTATGAAGGACACAAAACACATTGTCATGATGTTCCACCAACCACAACAACCAAAATCTCTTGATCTTGAAGTAGGTTCTTGACCTTTTGACACTGTGCCTACAAGTCAAAACCAGAACCAGAGGAGGCCACAAGGAAGCGAAGCCTGTAATCTAGACCTCTGTTGTTTCTTTTAGAATTCTATCTAGTAGCTAAAATTGAGATGCTGAAAGATACAGAAGAGAAAGGTTTGAACTCTCAGCATTAGTATTCATTTCCTAGCAATTTTTGCCTAGAAAATATGGGGATGGGGTTGGGTAGTTTCTTAATATTGGGATGACATGAGGACTTCTTTGTTTCTTACTACCTCAGAAGCCCACTTGCCCATATAGCTTTTGAGCTCCAGTAGGACTGAGCTTCCATACACCCCATTTATACACTGTAGAATCCTTCTCATCTGTATTAGATTGTGTAGTGTAGTTCTGCTTTTCTGCATTTTCCAAAGAGCCCAATAGAAAATACTCAACTCTCTTGGTGTGGTGATATATTTTATATTTCATAAAATCAGCCTGGAATATCAGAGAACAAAGTGACCCACAGTCAAGCCCATGAGGGTCAGAGAGAGGTGACCCGTACCTTTAATCCTATCACTCCAGACACAGAGATCTTTCTGTATTTTGTGAATTCAAGGCCTAACAACCAAAGGGTAGTATCTTACACCTTTAATCTTAACTCTAGGATTATGATGCAGAGTTGAACTCAGAAGGGAAACAACTGGACAGGGAAGACATTTAAGGCAGGAGGAGGCAGACATTTATACATTCTGTAGAAGCAACCAGACTGGCAGAGGACTCTTGAAGATTTACCATTTACCTTGTTCAGCCTGAGAAGTTGCCTGAGTGAGAATTGACTGTGGTCTGTTTCTTCTCTCTGACATTCAGATTTTCCCCAATATCTGGCTCTGGGTTTCCATTATCAACTAACTAGAATTCATGCAATATTTGGTACCCAACTCTTTTGTCCCATATCCCCCTTGGTTATGTGTACCAACCCTGTTACACAGTTAGGCCACTAGATGATGTTTGTTTTGTCAGAAATTATCCTGCTCTCTTGAAATCAGAAAGGAAAAAAAAAAAAAGAGAGAACAATATAAGAAATGAGCCGTGGTCCTTAAACTCTAGGTGTGAGAAATACTAATGCCTTCATTTTACAGTCAATTTATTTGGTTTACTAAAGACTAAGAAAACAAAATGTCAAAATCATCCTTGGATCAGCTCCTTTTCCAATGCTCCATGGGAAAGGACAGTATACCAAGCCTGGAGGTTTTACTAGCCACTGGGGGGCTCTGCTGGCACTGTAGATCTGCCTTCACTGAGACCACTAAGGGGCTCTGTTTCATCCTCTGTGACTGTCTAGCCCTTACCTGTCTGGCTTTAGTGTCATGTTTGTAACTCATACCATTGAGGCTGGGACCCCAAGAAACAAGAACAAGTATCCATGATTCCCCACAGGACTGTCCCTCTAGGTTATTTCTCCATTATCAAGACTTGTCAGAGACCAGTGTGCAGACCCTCTACTCATAGGATCCTAAGACCACTCTGTCCCAGATTCAGCTAGGATCTCTGCCTCCCTCTCTTTTCAAAGGCTGTTCTTCTCAGTGGGTTGATGATTTGAGAACAAAAGTTAAGTGGATAAAGTTTAAAGTCACAACCATTTTCAACCTGCTCTAAACAAAAAAGAGGATAATACTACCCACTATTCCCACAGAAAAGAAACAGGGATCCATGACTGCTAAATAGGCACCCTACCACACCAGTGAACATGTAACTAATGGGTAAGGTATGTCTCTACAAATCCATTTCCCATGCAATTTTAAAGTAATAAACACTTACTAGAAAATGCCTTCCTTTGTAGATGTCTTTCTGTATATCAAACTCATGATGTAGGTCATCAAGGATGAGGATTGCAGCTCTGGTAATCAAACTGGTCTGGGGGTTGCAGAGTCCCTAGGGTCACCACCTTGGGAAAACAGCAATGATATTTCAGTTCTTCAGTTCACATGTGAGAATACCCACTAACACAAGGAAGTAGAAGCTGTAAGAACCCATATGTTGTCACACCCATCCCAGACCCCCAGGAACTTAGGATCAGAGGCAGACACATCCCTAACTATGAGAAGGACCACACTGTGAGTTCTGCCATTCTGGAAACTGTTATGGTCGGGATGAGTATCCCTCCAGAGGCCCCTGTATGCTTGCAGAAAGGACCTTCAGGAGGTGAGACCTACAGTGTGATCTGGGAGTGTTCTCTTGAAGGGAATTGCAGGAACCCCATCTCCTGCTCTTCCTTTCCTGCCATGCATCCCTGCTGATGGGGTGAGCAGGTTTTTTCCACAAGGCCCAAGGTGATGTGCTAGAGGCCCAAATCCATGGGGTTACTTCACCTTGGACTGTAGAACCACGGACTAAAATAAATTCTTTCTCTTTATACATTAACTGCCTCCAGTGTTTCATCATCGTGATGGAAACTAATACAGAAGATCCTTTTGTCTTTACCAGCTGAAGCATCCAATGGCAAAAGGAAAGCAGCAAGTACCAGGTACCCCGTGCCCTTTTGAATCAAGGTTGCTAACATTCTGTGTGTAAACAATGGGCAACATCAAACTGTGTTTGTGTAGCCGCTGTGGACTGAATTGTATTTTCTCAGAATTTATACGTTGAAGCCCTAACCTCTAGTATGACTGATCTGGGAGATGGAGTCTGTAGGAAGTGAAAGGTTAAACTAGTGATAAGAGCAGAACCCTGGTCAGACAGGCTTAGTGCTTTTATATAAAAGGTACCGGAGACCATAGAGCCTGTATGGATGAGCCCTCAGCCCACAGAAGAAAGACTATGTGAGGATTAATCAGAAAAATAGTTCTTACTAGAAGCCAAACATGCTAGTTCCTTGGCCTTGGATTTTCTAGAACTGTGAGAAAATACATCTCTAATATCTAATAATCTGTGTTATATCCTCTATATTGCAGAATTTGGTTGTATTTGGAGACAGCACCTTTAAAGAAGTGATTAGGAAAATGTGAGTCCATAGTAGTATCCCTAATCCAGTAGGCCTATTCATGAAAGAAGAATAGCAGTCACCAAGGACATGTCTGTACAGTATAAAGGAAATGTGATAGCATAGAAGAAAAGTCGAGCAAAACCAACATGGCACCTTCAACGTGAACTTGAAGTACCCAAAAAATACGAATAAATCGCTGTCTGTTCTTTTTGTTACTCCTGTGATAGTTTTAATGGAAGCCCCAGGCAAACTAATGTGCCCCTCCCCCCTGCACACAACTCTGGCAGGATGAACCACAGTACAGCAGAAATCCAGGCATTGCACCATTCCTATTACATGTGGCCCAGAGACTGAAAGGAGGGCAGAGGTTGCTTCAGGATGGAGAATGGTTTAGTTTCTATGCCTGTGAAGAGACACCATGGCCAAGGCAATTTATAAAAGAAAGAGTGTAATCGGGGGCTTGCTTATAGTATTAGGGTGTGAGTTCATGACTGCCATGGTGGGCAATCATGGTGGCATCAGGCAGGCATGGTGCTAGAGCAGTAGCTGAATTTATATCCTACTCTGCAGGCTGGAGATTAGGCCTGGCATAGGCTTTTGAAACCTCAAAGCCCACACCTCTTCCAACAAGGCTATACGTCCTAATCCTTCCTAAAGAAAAGTCTATGAACTAGGAACCAAGCATTTAAATATATGTGCCTATGGGGATGGGGTATTCTCATTCTAACCATCACAGTGAGTTTTTAGGGTTTCTGTCATTATGCTGATGGTGCAAGAGTGGTATGGCTACTAGCCAGCCCATTTCTTTTGCTATCTAAAGGTAAGCAGTAGTGAGGCATTTTCCTGGCACTCCATCAAGGATAGGAAGCAGAGGTCCACAGAGGAGCTTTGGAGGAACATTGGAAATCAGGTAAGTACCTGAACTAGTCTAGCCCTCTTCACTAAACAGACACTTTCCTGCCCCATGCTACGTTCTGATTCCTCTCACCCTCACACCCAGGGCTCCTTGTTTCTTACCTGAGAAAACAGACGAACAGAAAGCCATATCCTTTTGCACAGGTTCACAGTGATGGTGAGTGTGATATCTGCATCCAAAAGAAGGCAGTGTTATAAATGGGCGTGGTCTTTACCATCTCAACCCGACTGGAACAGCTGTGACTACCTGCAGGAAACCCCCAACAAGATCAAGTCAGTTCCAATCACAACAAGAAGATCTAATGACTCTGACCTAACAGTCCACCTACTCTATCCCTCCCTCCTCCTACACCCTTCTTCCAGCTCCATAAAATTTCTCTCTAGCTACATGTGGTCTTGGAAGGTTCTAGACTATAGAGGAGGAGCAAGGTTAACTGGAGGATAACTTTGCAATGCAGTCTTGACAGTCATTACTCATGCTGGGAAACCAACAGTATATTCAATAAAAACATCAAATATCAAATTTGGAATATCAAAGGACAGAGTCATATTTCCAGCCATTTTTTTTGTTTTGTGCTGTGTTGTTTTTCAAGACAAGGTTTTCTGTGTTACATTCCTGGCTGTCCTGGAACTTGCTTTGTAGACCAAGCTGGCCTTGAACTCACAGAGATCCTCCTGCCTCTGCTGGGACTAATGGCTTAGGCCACTACTGCCTGGCTGTTAGGCCTTGAACTCACAGAAATCCAGACAGATCTCTGTCTCCCTAGTGATGTAATTAAAGGCATGGGTCACCACTGTGACCTTTGTGGCTTGGCTGAGGGTGATTCTGTCCTCTGATATTCCAGACTATTTTTATTAAATATACAATATATCACCGCATAAGACCTTCAGTATACTTTTTTACAAATATTTTTCTTTATTTTGGGGAGATAGTGGAGGAGGAGGAGGAAGTTAGAGAACAATTTGTATGGTTCTCTATCTCCACCACGTGAATTCTGGCTATCAACCTTGGGTCCCCAGGTAGCAAATGCCTTTACACTCTCACCCTCGTCTGTGAAGAAGAAGAAGGAGGAGGAGGAGGAGGAGAAGAAATGGAATCTAAGTGTATATGAACATTTGTCTTTCTCCATGTAGATTGTCCTGGGTCCCCTACTCTAGATATAAGCTCCGCACCATCCATGTGACATCAAATGGATTTAAATAGGCAATGTAACTCTCCTCTTATTTAGAAGCAGGGAAAATGTTAGTGAACATCCTCCACATAACAATCCATGTGCTCCAAATTAGCTTCTCGGTTCTCAAAGGGTAATGACTCAAAGCCAAACCACCGGCTCAGGTCTGCCAAGAAGGACTTGGAGCTGCGTCAGGATCACAGGTCTGTGGTCTTAACCTCTGAGGCCCTGGGTGATCAGTGCTTTGCCAGGTCAGTTCAGCTCTGTTAGGTTGTGCTTCTTATTGACAGTATGATTTTGAAGTTGCTTAAAGACTATCAAAAAAAAAAAAAACCCCTGACTACCCAGTATATGTAGTCTCTGTGTTGTGGGAATTTGTTCTGTTTAGCCAATGACCTTTGGGGTGTCTAGCATGATGGGGATACAGACTCACTAACTCAAAACAAAGAAGACACCACCATTGTTTCTGCTGGTCCAGCTGCTACTGTCCTGTCCTTCTGTTCCAGGCAGACAGAGACCAACTGTAAACTGTTCTACACCTCTTGACACAATCGTGGCACTTTTCCAATAGAGCAAGCATCCCCTTCAGTTTTAGCAGGTCAAGCACCTAGAAAGACTATGCCCATCGGGCCAGACACTCCAAAGGTGATTGACTGATTGGAACAAATCCTCACATTATCTCTGCTTTATTTTTCCTTGGCAAGAGTGCTTTGCCTGCAAGGGTAGATGTGGAAACAGAGGGAGAGAGAACAGGTAATCTGCAGTGACTAAGCAGGAGAGTGTGCAGCTGTTGAAGCCTGAGTTCGCCAAGTAGGACCTTCCGTTGTAAAATGGAATCATAATATGGCTAATGTTATGTCTATGTCTAATGTAATGTCTAAGATGGCTTTTCAGAAAGCAAGTAAACTGGCTTCAACAGCTGTGGGAGTCCTTGTGGAAACACAGAGCATGCTCCTGATTAGAAGACAGGCATAAGGTGGACCCTTCTTAGAATGCTGTCCCCGCTTATACTACAGCCTGTCACTGCAGGAGGGTGTTAGGGATTGAATGTTTATACCCTTACCCAATCATCTGCTGAAATCCTAATAATAGGATAAAAGTAGAAGCAGGGAGAGACCTTTCATTAATAGGATTAGTGCCCTTAAAAAGGTTCTCCAGCTGGGGGTAGTGGTTGCATTCCAGAGGCCAAGGGAGGGTTTATTTAAGAGAGATCCCAGGTGGGTACAGAAGCAGAGAAGCAGGACAGGAGGAAAGAGGGACCAAAACATGGCATCTCTTTTTAAGAGAAGGGGTGTACATGGGTTTACGTAGTCATGTTTAGGGGCGTGCCTCCATACAAGGTGCATCCCTCCAGAGTCATGTTGGCTCAACCAAGAGGAGTGCCAGGAATACTTACATATACAACATATCACCATAGTCTTATAATTATTTGTTAGCAAGATCAATTTCTCCAGAACTTTAATATTAAAAAACCCAATGTAAGCTTACATATATAAACAGCCTCATATGTATATAGATTATTACAAAGCAATAAAACAATCTTGGTTTTTTTTGTATCTTAATTTGATTGCTTTTTACCATAAAAAGTCCTGATTAATATAAGAAAGTATTTACAAATACTGATTGCCTTTTTCTTTATTCACACTGCTCCCCCATGATGGCTTCATGAACTCGGGGTACGGGGTACTCATTAACTAGGGTAGAGCAGGACTTAGGCTGGCACCATCAAAAACAAATATGCAAACAGACAAAAGAAAAAAAAAACGTAGTTGGCACTTTCCATCACAGGTTAAAACATACTTTAAGAAACTAAGAAAACACTTCAAACCTCCACCTCCAGAAGAGCCCTGGGATTAACACAGCTCTCAGAAGTCTGCCCTTTATGGTCTGAGAGCCTTTGGTCCCTTCATGGCCACCCTGACCCTGCCTTCACTCTCATACTAGGCAAATATTTGAGTCCTACAAAGAACCTAGCCTGGCTAGGTTCTTGAGACACTTGGGTGAGCCCCAGGTATACATACATGCCACTGCAACTTTGTTCCAGCACCTGAGAGTATTCTATTTCCAGTTCTGGGGCCAGTTATGGTTGACTGTATCGATACAGCACAATTCTTTCCTGGGGGACTGAGTTTCCTACTTGGTACCTGGGCATAATCAAAAGACAGAGACAGCAGACAGTTCATGAAGCTGCTAAGAGGTGCTGATGCTGATGGCTGATGCCATCTGCATGCCCCTTCCTTGCTGGCTGAGTGAAGCCTTTGGCTTAATAAAGGCTCTGCTAATTCTAGCCCCCTTCAGAAGGTAGATTACTTAAAGTGACCATTAACATTTAGTCTACTTTGTCTTTTATTTGTATTTTGTATGATTTCAAAATACTTTAAATGAAGTCAGACATTTCAGAAGAACTCAAAGTCTTCTTCCCCAGATGCTCCCAAAGATTGAACCAGATGGGTGGTTGTTATAAACATGAAATTGGTGAAGGGGCCTGGTTTTCTAAATTAAGTCTGTGGTAAGATAAATACTTTTTTATTGCTAAAGGAATCCAGTGGGATTCACATTATATCCTTTGCATTCTGTGATGTGTCTGCTGAAAAATTATTGTCAAGAACTGGAGGAAAGAATAAATAAGTTTCAGAGTCCTTGCCCAACAGATGGTGCTGTCTCACTGTACCAAAAGTCACAAAACAGGCTGATTTTTTTGATGGAGGGAAATATTTAGCCAGAAGGTGGTGGTCCATACCTTTACTCCCAGAACAAGTGGATCTCTGTGAGCTTGAGACCAGCCTGGTTTACAAAATGAGTTCCAGGGCAGACAGAGCTACACAGAGAAATCCTATCTCAAAGGAAAGAAAGAAAAACAAATTAATAAATGAATGAATGAGTGAATGAACAAATAAATGAATAAATAATGGCTTTATTGAGTTTAATGTAATAAGGAATGATAGAGTAGTCCAGGCTGCATCTCCAGTGTTAGAATATTTGCCTACTCTTACACAAGGCCCTGAATTCATACTCAGCACAGAGGACAAAAGGGAAAGAAAATGGTTGAAGTTACTTGATAACTCGTTCAAACTGAGGTCTAAAATAAAGGAACTTTAGAAAGTATGTACCAGGGAAGCCTGTGTCTTAGGACCTGCCTTTGAGGGATGAACATGGTAGATTGTCCAGGAGTGAGGACTGTTCTGAATTATAAGCAGTCAATGACTGGACTACTTTCATCAATCTCGGCCCTGAGTTTGCACAGGTGTGTGCAGTGTACACGTGATCCAGAACCCAGCCTTTCTCAAGTCAATCCTCTCTACCTTTGGGGAAGGAAGCCCAGTGGTGACAGGGCCTTTCCTATTCTGTCATTTGAAGGCTCTTGGAATAAGTCTTAATTGGCTTCTTCATAGCCGGTTCTTCTGTACAGCTCTCGGGCTTTCTCTGTGTCTTTACCCCTGCAGAGTAAACAGCACGGTGGTGGCAGCGATCTTGGCAGTGTACTGGCTAGGTGGCTCTTTTTGGCCATTGTCAATTATAGAAACAGACTCCGACTCGCTCTGTTGAGATGTCTCAGAAAACTCAGATAAGCATTGTAGGAATCAGAAAAGCTGTTGTTACATCTCTTTCATCTCTACTTCAGCCATGTGACTGCATGTGCCTGGTGACTATGAACCCATTCCTCAAAAACAACAACTACAAAAATCAAAAACCTTTCAAGATATGGTAAAATGCATATTATATATTATAAGTTTAATAAAAATTTAAGCACTCTCAATAAAAATTTAAGCACTCTCAATAAAAATTCTTCTTTCTTTTTGTCTTTTTATTGTTAGCAAGATAAGTCAAACATCAAACACTGAGATAAAAACTGCGGCTTCTCTCTCGCTGAGTTGGGTGATGCTACTGATATCCCTTCTTCATGTTCAATCACACAGCACAAGATGATGGTTCACTCAGCAGTGGCTGCATGATGTGAGGCCACGGTCTCACGATTATGATTCCACCTCCGTGGGTATCATCTTAATCCATACAAACACACTCTGAGGGTCACATGAAAAAAAACTGCATAATGATGCATTTCTCAGAACATCCATACTCTTGTTAAGAAAAAAAAATGACTACTTTTTCCTACTTTATAATGCCAGATCTCTTCTCAAATAAAAAGCAATATAAGTGGGTGAAGAGCTGACCCATTGGTTCAATGCTTGAGGCATGTGGACCTGAGCTCTATTTCCAGCACTTATGAAAAAGATCTGAGTATGACAGTGAGCTTCAGCATTGGGGGAAGGGCTGGGGAGACAGCTCATTGTTTCCCCCCTCCCAATCTGAGCTCCAGGATAAGTAAAAGACCTCATCTCAAACAATAAGGTGAAGAGTAATAGAGAAAGACAGTTGATCCTGTGACCTCTGACCTAAGCATTCTTATGCGCGCGCGCACACACACACACACACACACACACACACACACACACACACACACACACACATATACACACACAGAGTTTAGTTCATGATCACATGTAGTTCTTCACTGTTGACATGATCTGCATTTCTACAAGCTAAGGAAGTTTTATTTGCTTGAACTGCCCCAGACACAGGATTTCCTGCCCTCCCATTCTCCCCCCACCCCCTGGACGTTTTTTCATAGTAGAACCGCCCACCCAAGAGAACTTCCTGCAGAGCTACCCCTCAGCCTTGAGAGCAAAGGCTTCAAAGCTTATCTCTGCTTCTATCCTTCTCTGCCTCCGGACCTGAGCTGCCTGGTCTTCCTCTGCCATTACTGGTCTCTTCCTGCAGAGCTGGTCTTACTCATGTCCTGAGTTTATCCCTGGGGATCAGACAGGCCACCAGCACCTCAGCCCCAGGGGGGTTGTGGAGTCTGACACTGTCAGGGGTCACTGGGCTCTGTTAGAACCCTGGTGCTGTAGAAATTTTGGCTGAAAGGGGTTCTGTTACTGCTGATGACATATCTAAGACTCGCCCCCCCCCTTCCCTCACTCAGTCATTTTCTGTTCTAACTAAGGGGAGTCTTGGCACATTTGCTTGATGTGCTATCCCCCTACTCTGGCCTTGCCAATGACAATTTTGCCTCTCATCTTTCACAGGCCCCTAGATCCCTGTAGGTCCTGCAGACATGCCAGTGAGATGTCTGAACTTCCTCAGGTTTGCTTTTCCCTGCTGTTAGGTGCCTTGGCGCAGACTCCTCCCTTTACACATAAACACATTGGTACCCCTGGTGTTTGGATCTTCGGTGGGCAACTCAAGGAGCAAGACTGTGGGAGATACTACTTTAAATATGCACTTTAGAGCTGGCTGTGGTGGTTCTTCCTTGTAGTCCCAGCATTCAAGGGGCTGAGGCAGAAAGCATGTGAGTTCAAGGTACTTACACCGAGAGTCCCAGACCTACCTAGGCTGCATAGCATGACCTTGTCTCAAAAACAAAGGCAAGAAAACTCAAAACTAAATAAACATTTACCTTCAAAGTAGAAAATAAATACTATTGCCTTTACAAGTAATTTCTCCCTTAGACCCTTGTGTTTTCTTTACATGCTTTATGTTGTTATGTAACTTGGACAGTAGTCAACATGACACATTTTTGTTATTGTTGTTTCTTTGGTTATGTTGTTGCTTTTGTTTTTTTCAATACAAGTTTCTCTGCTTAACAGCTCTGGCTGTCCTGGATCTCAATTCGTAGACCAGGCTGGTCTTGAACTCAGAGATCTACCTGCCTCTGTCTCCCAAGTCCTAGGATTAAAGGCCTGAGCCACCACTGCAGCGGTGTTTTTTGTATGTGTGTGTTTTAACTGCACTAAAAAGTATCTAAAGCACTCTAGAATTGATTCTGTACATATTTTTTTGATCACTGAAAATGAGAGGAAGAGAGATGCATTTAGCACCCTGATGCTGTGCAAGCTGTTTCTTTTCGGTTGGGCATGACCATGGCCATCTTGGATCAAAGCATTTGTAATCACCCGTGTAAGATCTTTATCGGGGGAAGACAGCATCCAGAGGCCATGCTGCTGCCACTAGGATTAGAGGATGTGTGGTGGAGAGATGGGAATCAGTTTATGTGTTGTGGAGAGAGACAGAACTGGAGATACCATGGTGATGAGGAACAGGCTGATGTGAGGGTCCTGCACTGCCACCAAAGGTCATGTGATGTCCGGACCTATGCTGCTGCCAAGAGTCATGTCTGGGTCCATGTCCCTACCACAGCTGGGATCTGTGTTGATGTCCATGGCCCATATTGCCACCAAAGGCCATGCTGATACCCAAGGTCTGGACTGTCACCTAAAGCCTTGTTGATGTCCAAGCACCATGCTGAGCAGGCCCTGCCCCTCACTGGCCCTGTGAGGGCTGGCTTCACCTCCTTACCAGCCCTTGACAAGTTGACCCTGACCATTGGGAGAGCTGACTTCACTCCTCGATGGCAGTACACATAAAGGGCAAATGACCCTGCCTCTTACCACCAGCAGCAGCATGAATATAAAAGAGATGGCCTTGGTGGTGTGGGCATGGGAGGTCAGTGGTATGGGAGGTGGCTCAGCCCCTTACTGGTCACCATGGAGGCATGGTCTGGCCCTGCCTGTCACCTAAGGGGGTGTCTGCCAGAGGCCTGGGCTAACCAACTCAGCTACCACCCAGTTTCATGTCTAGAACCTTGAGCTGGCCTACATCTGCAAACCTGCTGGAGCACATGAAGAGACCAGTCCTGAGGAACCATATCCACAGTATCTCCTTGACTCCAGGCAACGGCAGATTGTTGAGAATGCTTTGGTAAGGGTCAGTATTGATGGTGATTGTGCAGCAGAAACCAGAGCCTTGAGCAAAGCCAACAGTTTATTGCAGTGAATATACGCAAGTAAAGCTGAGTGAACAAGAGTGTACTGTAAGACACAGCACAGCTTCCCAAGCACTACTGCCAACAAATGTGTGACGGACACCAGAGCAAGATGGAGGAGCTAAGTGGGTTTGGAGTTTTTGTCGTTTTTTAAAAAATAATTAGTTTTTCTTTTGGGGAAGCTACAAGGTTGGAGATGGACATAAAAGTAATTGGAATGCATGATGTGAAACTCCCAGAGAGTCAAATAAAACTATATCATTAACAAAGAACCTCACGGGGCTGGAGAGATGGCTCAGCGGTTAAGAGCACCGTCTGCTCTTCCAGAGGACCTGGGTTCGATTCCCAGCACCCACATGGCAGCTCACAACTGTCTGTAGTTCCAGTTCCAGGCAAACACCAAGGCAAATAAATAAATAAAGTTTTAAAAAAAAAAAACAAAAAAAAAAAAACAAAGAACCTCACAAGACTGGGGAGTCATGAAGAGGTGCTTACAAAGCTTGATAGGTTCACAAAGCACACCACACACACAGACACACACAAACACACACACACACAAGCACACCATACCACACACAAACACATCATACCACACCACACACACGCACCACACACACACCACACACACACAAACACACCACACCACACATACACACACCACACACACAAACATACCACACCACACACACACACAAACACACCACACCACACACACAAACATACCACACCAAACACACAAACATACCACACCACACACACACACAAACATACCATACCACACACACAAACACACCACACCACACACACACAACATACCACACCACACACACAACATACCACACCACACACACACAACACCACACTCACACATCATACCACACACACACACACACACACAAAGGTTACAAAAAGGTAAATCCTGAAATGAACATGGAAGTGTAGATCCCACCCTTAGGTAATGGTGCTGTTGGTAAGTGGCCTGGGATACTCTTCAGTAAAGCAGGTGTACATGAATCATCCATGCTGTGGCTGGGACTGGTTGGTAGTGTAGCTGAGCAGGAGTTTCCCAGGATACTTCCTGATTGTGTGGCTGCCTTCTAGTCACCTATGCTACAAGGGACTGACTCCAATAAACTGTCTGCACTTGGAAAGAATCCTTTATTTGATATACCAGTGCCCTTCCAATCTGAGATAAATAGACATTTCTTCCCATTTCTCCAAAGAACTCCTATGATACCATTTTGTCTCACAGTTATTCCCTGTGAAGTAATTGGAAAGCCAGAAATACCGAAGATAGTCTGAGTTCTAGTTTGAGCCATCTTTTATAGGTGGACAAAATGTAATAGTAGTGAGTCTTAGTGACTTGCCTGCCATTACAGGGGGAGTGGTTGATTGTCTGAGAAGAAGTGAAGCCCAGCCTTCACACCCACACCTCTCTTGTACAATGGGGCCCATGGGAGCTGGGAGTAATGTGGATGTGTGGGGTCTAATGTCCAGTTAAGAAGCACTGTGCCAAATGGAGAGCCAGAGAGAGCAACAGTTAAATGACAGTCTCTGGCAAGGACTGGCGTCTGCTAGACTCTTCCCTCACTGGCTTGTTGGAGGCAGTCCAAGGATTCCACATCTTTTTCCCGACAGAGAGCTCAGTTTCCTGTTCCCCAAACTTTGTTCTCAGTCTGTGCTTTCTGCTGGACCACTGATCTGAGAGGCCACCAGGTAAGCAGCCTGGCTTTCCTGTGGAATCATGCACATAGAGGCACATGGGCCTACACATGTGTGCTTGGAGAGCTGAGAACTCCAATCACATGCAGGATAAAATGGAGTTCTCTAGGGTCCCACAAGACCACTGTCATTTATGCAGCCAGTCTTCAGAAAACCCTGGCCATTCTTCCCCTGGCCCTTCCCAGGCTTTCTCTTTGTATCTAAATGACTTTTCATTCATTTGACGAGGAAGAGAACCTTTAATTCATCCACATTTCACATCAAGCTGTCCCTCTGGAAGCCCCACATGTCTAGGTTAAATTCATGTGCCAGACATGAACAGTAGATGATCCTGATGGGGGAGGTCAGGACAAGCACAGTGCAGGTGGCCATCCATCTTGAGATGATACCTCAGGGAAACTTTCATAGGCCCAACTGTGAACTATGTACTTATTACCTAACACACATTTATTTGGGAGCTCCTAAGGCTGGAGAGGGTTGTGACACAACATACCCTAGAGACTGGATTCAGAAATAATGCTATGAGAATCTGTTTCCCTGGTCCAAGAGGTTTAACTTATGTGGTCCAGTTACCACAGTCTAAAGAAAATGAAGCCAGGGATTCATGGGGTGAAAAAGGAAACAGAAATACAGTGATGTTTTAATGGACTTACCTCTGAGCAAAATCATCTCCCTACCTTCACAAGGCCTCCCAATTTTCTGAGGTGTTCCAGAGTTTAGCTGAAGTGCTTAGAAATATTTGAAGTTACAAGGGGATTACTAAGGTGAACTGGTGTAGCATAAAATTGAAACTTTATGTAGCATTAAAAGAATGACCACTAGATTAAGGTAACAACTGTTTCTTTGTGTGAGAAGAAGCGGGCAGTACAAATAAACAGAGGCAGTAAGCCAGGCCAGCTCGTCTCTCAGGGTGGGGCCTCCCAGAAGAAATGGAAGTTGCTGCTGAAGACTGGAAAATCAGAGAAACAAATGGAGAGAGCCAGCCAGTCCCCGGAGCTGGCTGTCCGGCTTGGAGTACTCTCAAGGGAAGCATTCAACATGACCACCAGTCCTTTTGGACACTGAAGGGCCTCACTGGAGTCATCTGTGCCAAAGAAAACCTTTCTAATTGCTTCTCCCTGCTCTTCTCTTCAGCTAAGGGTTTGTTTCTCACAAACCAACCTCAGTGGAAAAGGAATTCGCATTCATGAATAAGCTAATAGCAAATAACTTGGGATTCTCCTAATTATCCTTGAAGGACACTGTCCCTTCATGTGATACATTGCATGTTCTGTGCTTTGGGGAGTAAAATGGTGGTCTTGGTCCCTTGTCAGGACCTCAGCAAAATTTTACAGTGGGTATGGATGAATTTTCAATGATAATTAAATGGGAAGTATCTGGAACCCATAAAAGTAAGACTTGTCTGAGGAGAGACTGACAGAATATGTTCCCTCTGGGACTTAGTTCTGGAGGCAACAGTTGTTTCTTTTCCAAGATATTTCAGACTAGCTCATAGACCACCGTGAACTTACAAAGAAATTGTTAATAAAGTGACTTCCAGCCAGGCTGGAGCAGGAAAAGCAAATGCAGAGTTCATTCACCAAACAGAAATAGAAAAACAAATGGTACCCATAAGACAAGACATTGGACTGTAATCTGTTGACCAGAGCCCCAGAGGCCACAGGAAATGGTTCAGAGCTCTGCAAAACCTCTACAGGCAGTGAATGGCAGGCCCTGGAATGCAGCCAGGATGACTGATGTCTGTTTTACTAGAGACTTGTAATGACTCCTCTAAGACCTAGTGCTGGACCAAAACTCGTAGAAAAGGGTATTGCCTGATGCAACTCCTCACAGGGTAACTTGAATGTGCCTTGTTTGTTTGTTTTTGATGCAGCTTAAAAGCCCTGCTTGGGGCTGGAAAGATGCTGGGATAAGCACATATATCGTTCTTGCAATGTCTGGGCTCAGTTCCTAAAATCCACATCAGGCTGCTTGAAACCAATTATAAGTCCAGCTCCAAAGGATCCAGCACCCTCTCTGAACTCCATGGGCACCTGCACTCAATGAACACACACACACACACACACACACACACACACACACACACACACGAGCATGTGTGCATGAAGCACTCACGTATGTAGATCACACACATAGATGTACACAGATGCATTCACATGCACACATGTGCATTTACCCTCCACACACATCACAAATATATACACACACATACAAGAAGTATTTTGCTAATGTATATTAGAATATTACAATGTTCTAGGCTCTCAGAAAATGCAAATTAGCAGTGAAAAGTCCCTAGGTCATTTGGGAATTAAATTCTAAATGTGTTCTAGGGTTTGTTAACACCAAATCCTCCATGACAAAATGAATGACCAACATGTACACCACCCAGAATCTTCCCAGTTTATAAGCATGTAATTACTTCCCCTCAGACTATATCTCAATCCACCTACACAATGGAAATGTGGTTCTCTGTAGAATCAAGGCTTGTGCAGCCAATGCTTGGAAGCCTCCAGTCTTAAAGAGGTGTTCTGTCTCCACAGTCCTCGTGACAACTGTGTGAGAAGTTCGAGTTTGATGGCCTTGCCTCGGCTCAGGGATGATCTGATGATACATGGGATCCTACTACACCACCCTCCAAATCCCCATCTACCTCCTTTGTCTCTCTCAAAAGTTCAGCTTGATTTTGGAAATCCCTAAACTACTTGGAAACCTCCTATTCTAGCTTGCTCTATAGCCAGAGATATCCCATCCCTGTCAATGAACATCCAGAGAAATGCACTGGTGCCTCTGGAAAGCATTTTGCATTGATCTGGGTCCTTGAACACCTTCCATTCTTTTTACCATGAAAGGGCCAGAATATCTACAGCCCTGAGGATTTCATACAACTGTGGTGTGACAAGAAGATTCTCTGAAAAGATGGTCCAGCAAATGCCCACAGCTGCTTGCAGCCAGGCTTCTGACAATGAGAAGAAAAAGGAAGGCCTTCTTTGCCTCAGCTATTTCTTCTAGTGGGAATTCTGTTACTCTCATTCTTGTTCTAAACAAGAACTCATTATGCTACCTGCAAACCGAGGGTGAGGTAACGGCAGGGCTATGAAAATATCAGGGAACATAAAGTAAATATATGTGTATTTGCATTATCACCCTTGATAAGCCATGCTTATGATTCTTTTTTTTTAACCTTTTCAAGACAATTTTACTTAAAAATTATGATCACATACTACCTGATATTTCAATAAAGAATGGACCACATAGATAATTGAGATACCACTGCATACATTAGACAGTAAATATTCCACTTCCTAAGTGAAAACACAATAAAAATGGGACAAAAATCATAGATCTGATGTAAGAGTCACATAATGAAATTCATTAATTAGATTTACAACACACATATCTTATTTCATTATATACCTCAAATGTTTCAAAATAGAAATCACAATGCAGTGAGTTCAATGATCAATTGTGAGTAAACATGGTAAGTACTTTACTTTCTTCAAAGATGTGATAAAAAATAAATGAAAGATATTTTTATAGAAGTTGAAGACACCGTGAAGCCTAAAGTCTTTACCAAATTGTGCATATAACTAGTGGCATTCTTTTGAATTAACCACTATTTCTTGACTTGAAAAGTATACAAATGAGGTTTCCAAAATTTACAGAAATAAATACATTGGTATGGAATTATTAAATATTTATTTTTAAAACCAAAGTTCAATTTTTGACAGCTTTCTGTAATAGCAATTACAAAAAATTCAAGGTTCTAACATTCTCAGGAATGAGCATGCACATTCTTATACCTAGTCAATCTTACTGCTATCATATATGATTCTTATCCTCTTTATAGTTATTGTTAACTTTTCCACATTTTAAATTCATTTTACTGTTTTTTTGATAAAAACAAAGAAGGAAATAAAAAAAGAAAATATCAGGGAGAAAAACTAAACAATGGAATATTTGGCCCAGTAGCTATTACTCTTTCCACCACAATAGAGCAGAAGTGGCAGCATGCCTCCAGAGGTTTCTGTGTGTGTTTGCTCCCCCTGGGTATTACAGCTGCCGATCCTAGTGTGGTGATATATTTTGTATTTAGTAACATCAGTCTGGAATATTAGAGAACAGACCTACCTACAGTCAAGCCAGGCAGAGGTGATGCACGCCATTAGTCCCAACACTTGGGAGGCTGAGGCAGGAGGATCTCTGATTTTATTAAATATAAAATATATCACCACATCCCAGAACTGTCTATTCCTTGAAACCATTCTAGGCTTTTATGATACAAGTCAGGTGACTATATCTTCTTACAGTCACCAGAGTCAAGACAATGCACAGACTACCTAAAGAAAACCAAACAAGGCACACTCAAACACACACACACACACACACACACACACACACACACACACACACACACATTTGACCAAATGGAGGTCTCATGAGGACTTGAACCTGCTACTTCTGGAAAGTGGGAGTGGAGATGGAGCTAAGGTGGGCAGTGAAGAGCCAGGAAGAGAAGGTCACCTGCAGAGGTCTGCCTGTTCAAGTTACAAGGAAGCAGGACCCAGGAGCTTGAGCAAACATCAGTCACAATACAGAGAAAACACACACAGCAGGCAGACAACATAAGCTAGAAACAGTAGGAGACCAAGGTGGGTGAATCCACCCACACCACTACAGGCAGTACCTAGAGAAAGCATAGGGTGGTGATGAAGATCAGTAAAGGAATCTTTTGTTGGTCTGACATCCCATTCACCATTACAGCCACAGTTGCATCTTAATTATACACATATAAGCTTCAGATCAGTGAGCCTTTGATAATATGCTTCAAGGAACACCGTTGTCCAGATAAGTGTACTTCAAAGAACTTCCAGTTAGCTGCCCATCTCTGGACATGGATACGAATGCTCTGTGCTATACAATGTGTTTCTCAGTGAATTTGATTTGATCTTAGCCAAAAATCCAAGTAGCAGCCAAGTGCAACTGTTTAATAGAATAAATCTTTGGCTCAGGAGATACAGCTCATTTCTCTAAAACATTATGAATCTCAAACTAAATCATGACAGAACAGTGCTTCAAAGAGGAACAAATGTGGCATAAGTCATTTCTGCCCATCATCACTTGGAGTTTTTAATTTATCTTCAAATGAAAGCCCTAAACATTTGATACTTTCTTTGTTATGTGTAAAATTAAATTCATTTGTAAAATATTTTAGTGAATTTAAAAAAATATTTACACTTAAATATATTCTTCTTGCTCAGTCATGAATTATTTTAAAACTCCCAATGAAGAGTAATTCTCTCTGACGATAATTGCAGCACATTTATCACACACAGTAGGTGGTGTCAGTTATGAGTGTAACTGTGTGACGGGTGCCTCAGGCCCTGGCAGATCACCAGTTCTGGCCACCACTCTGCTTGTACTTTCCAGCTGTATGTGAGCTGCTCAAGGACCAAGGAGATTTACTGCTCAGGCTTGCCTTAACAATTCTCTCACTTCTGGTTTCCCCACTGTTTAGAAGAAGAAAATCAGGTAAAGAAAACCAGAGTGTTGCCTGAGTGATTTATTCAATTCCTAGTCTTTGTATTGGGACAACCAGTTGGCGGATCCTTCCTTACAGGGTCACAGTTTGATTACACCCCGTTAGCCCCCCAGCCACCTCCCCTATCTGACTGTCATTGTGCCCACTCCTCTCATTCACTGTCATAAGCTGTTCATTAGGCTCCTAGAATAGCAGTGGCACCCTTAAATTAGGGCAATGTGAAGAGAACCAAATGAAGAAACTATATAAAAAGACGGGAACAAACAAACGGGGAACCCAGCATGAATGGAGCAGGACGGTGTCCCGGGTCTAAGGGCAGCTCCTGCACTGTAACTCCGTTGATGGGGGTAGGAGAGAAAGCACCAGGAAAAGGGTGGCGGCCTGTCGTGGTTTGAATATGAATGTCCCTCCACAGGTTCATGTGTTTGAACACTTTCTTCCCAGCCAGTGACTGTGGAACCTTTAGGAGGTGGAGCCTGGCCTGGAGGGAGTGGATCGCTGCCAGGGAGCCTCAAGGTTTTATATCCTGAATCTACTTCCTGTGAACCCTCCAATGGCTGCTCCACCAAGGTGTAAGGGGCAGGATCTCAGCTGCACACTCCCGGCGTCACGTATCCAGTCTTCCCTTCCATGGGGGACTCCAGCTACAAGTTAAGATAAATCTTATCCAGATTCACTTTGGTCACGCATTTGGTGACAAAACAAGACAAGTAAGACATGCAATGTCCCCTTCCAGGAGTCAAGTGCATGAGAGTACTGACATTACCATCCTCCGTTCTTCCCACCTCCTAGTGAAGCTCACACTCAGAAACTCCAAGGCCAGGTAGCTGGCCGTGCATCACACAGGAGGCAGCATGGCCCCTGTTGTTAGGATTCTGTCCTAGTTCCTGAAGCCACACCTGGCCAATGGCTATTAGCCTGGCGCCTCCCTGAGTTCTGACTTCAAGATCCGCTGAAGAAGGATTCCCACCTTTGACTCCTTTCTTTTGTTTTTCCTTATCCCACCCTGCCAGAGGGGGCGTTCCTCAGCCCCTTCCTTCTCTCTTCTCTATTCTCCTCCTCCTCCTCTTCTTTCTCTTTCTCTTCCTTGTCCTCTTCCCTCCCCCCCATAATAAAGTCTTTTCACATGGACCCAGACTAAGTGTGTCCTGCTGTACCGCCTTCCACATGGGGCATGGGGCCTCCATCCATCACCATCTGCCAATCACACTAGGTAAACATAACAACTGTGTGACAAAGAAAGTCGTTTCCAAGGGGCCAAAAGGAAGGAAACCAGCAAATGGTTGCAGTGACTGCCCTCAGCTCCAGATATCTCCTCATATCTTCTAATCTAGGAGGCCACCCTCTGTTCTGTAATACTGGCAATGTCTACTTCACCAACAGGCTTCTTCTTAAATACCGCACAAATGGGAGTTCTGGGAGAGAAGGACTTGGTCCTTCCTGTTTGCGCTCATGCTTTGCCTATTGGTAGCTGACTCTTGCCAACCTCCCCTCAGCCCTCCAACATCACCCTAGCAGACAGCTGGTTCCAGCACCTAAATCCAGTTTGTAGCTGCCGTTAAATGTAGTATTTTAACTTGAATGTGGTACTTTATCTTTACTCTGCCTAATGGATGACCCCAATAGCCACTGGCCAGCACCCAACCTCTAAGGGCTGAATCCCAGCCCAAACTCCAGGATGTCAGAGGAAGTATTTGTCCAAACCCCCCACCCCCAGTATCTAAATATCTGGTCCCATAAATTTGAATGCTATCAGTTTTTGTCCTGCTTCTCAGTTGGAGAGGAATTTTTTTTTGCCATAATTGCTTTGCATTTTTTTTTTATGTGAATAGGTAATTCTATCTTCCTATCTTGAAACTGAGAAGCTTCTGTAAGGCAAACGACAGTCGATAAGACAAAACAACAGCCTACAGAATGGGAAAAGATCTTCACCAACATTACAAGTGACAAAGGACTGATCACTAAAATATATGGAGAACTCAAGAAACTAGAGCCCAAAACCCTTAATAACCCAATTTAAAAAATGGGGTTCAGAACTAAAAAGAAAATTCTCAACAGATAAATTACAAATGGCTGAAAGGCACTTAAAGAATTGCTCAATATCTTTAGCCATCAGAGAAATGCAAATCAAAACAACTTTGAGATACCACCTTACACTTGTCAGAATGGCTAAGATCAAAAACATAGATGACAGCCTATGCTGGAGAGGATGTGAAGCAAGGGAAACACTCCTCCATTGTTAGTGGGAGTGTAAACTTGTACAGCCACTTTGGAAAGCAGTATGGCGGTTCCTCAGAAAACTGGGAATTAATCTCCCCAGTGACCCAGCAACACCACTATTGGGCATATACTCAAAGGATGCACATATCCCAAGGGCATTAGCTCAGCTATGTTCATACCAGTATTATTCATAATAGCAAGATCTTAGAAACAACCTAGATGCCTCTCAACTGAAGAATTGATTAACAAACTGTGGTATATCTATACAATGGAATACTACTCAGCAGAGAAAAAAAAATCCTAGAATTTTCAGGAAAATGAATGGATTTGGAGAATATTCTCCTGAGTGAGGTAATATTCTCCTGAGTAAAGTAATACAGGTCCAGAAAGATAGGCATGGAATGTATTTACTCATAAGTGGATTTTAGACAAAAATCAAAGAATATCCAAGCTACAAACAACTCCTGAATAGTTTGGGATCAAAAGGAACTCAAAATGTGAATAGATAGAATGATTCTGGATTTCTGAATCACAGTATAGAAAAAAGGCACCTACCATTCAGATATATTCACCAAACGGACATTAGAATGAAGCCTAACACACACACACACACACACACACACACACACACACACACACAAACACACACACCATGGGAAATTTGCAGAAAACCCTGAGTTGAACCCTATAACTAGGAGGAAGATGACCTGGATTCTAAGTAACCTCCATTCCCTGCAAGCATAGACATTTTTTATTTAGGTCTCAGCTGAGGAATTTGGGGTCCAAAAGATCTTATTTTTGAGAGAGCAAAGAGAAAGCCTCATTTTCTTTTATTTTATGTTCTTTCCTTTTCTTCCAGATATGGTCTCATGTAGTCCAGTCTGAAACCAGATAAGTAGCTGAGGATGCCCTTTGCCCTTGAACTTCCAGTGTTTCTGGTTCCATCCCTTGAGTACACGACATCTGGTTTTATGTGCTGCTGGTAGTTGAACACAGTGTTTCAAGTTTGTCTGTTAAACAGACTAGATCTTGAACATGAAAAATCTTAATTGGTGATAGTCTAATAGCCAAAGTGAAGGGTAAAGCATCTCTTTTGGTGGTGGCACATGCCTTTAGTCCCTTCACTTGAGAGGCAGAAGCAGGCGGGTGTCTGTGAGTACAAGGTCAGCTTGGCTTGCATATTGAGTTCCAGAACAGGAGGACAATGTAAAGAGACCCTGTCTCAAAAAACAAACAAATAAGAAGACTATCTCCTCTCCTGCCAGAGTTTCAGGATTGTGGTTATATATGCAGGGCAAGTGGGCTGACAAGAGCAACAGACACCAGCCCCTGGACAGGCTCCAGGCAACCTCTCTCATAAGGGCTAAGTCTTACTCCAGAACTGCAGAGGTCAGCAACTGCATTCTCGTTCTTGCTGCAGAATACCCACCTAACATCTCACCCAACTAAGTGAAAAGACTCCTTGGAAGCCTAAAGGCATGTTCCCACTGTGGGAACATGCCCAAATTAGCAGCAATTACTTCTAGGAGAGAGAAAAAGAACTTGAAAGAATTATGGGTGTAACTTTTGGCATGCAGAATGGAATGGAATTGAATTGAAAAGCCGCTGGGCATTTCAAAAGCCACAACCCAAACCTATAGAAGCTTGTGGTTTATTGACAGAAGCTCTTAGAACAGGGACTAAAATCGACCAAGGATATTTAAAGTGTAAGGACTCTTAGGTTCCTCACATTCCTCAAGCAAGAAGCATGCAGTGAGTACTGCTTGAAATGAGCAGAAACTGCGAAATGGTAGCCTTGAAATTAGCAAAGTCAAGGGCCAGACAAGAAGGTGGAGAAGAGAGCGATCCCCAGAGATAAAGGGCCTGAATGAGAAGCATCACTGTTGGTGTGAAACTACAGTGTTCTGCCCTCAAAGTTACTACCAAATAATTTAGTGTACACCCAAGTTGAGTGACCATGTCTCAGGAACAAGTTGTCCCCAGGAACATGGTTTTTATTTTGCAGCATGGTACTTGTTATGTGAACTTTTATATTCATAGAGCAGATAAGAGTCATAATTCAAGGCATATATAAATACATTGGTAGGATTATTAGATAGGTGATTATTGCAAAGCTGGGGAAAATGATGCCTGTTTTAGATGCTGTCTGATGGGAGTCTTGGCTTACTTAGGGGCTGGTGCAAAGCTGGTGGTGTCGTAAGAACGTTTCAGAGTTTTAACCGGGTAATTGACAGGGCGTGAGGTCAGATATAAAAGATGGATGTCAAATGGCTATTAACCTAAGATAACCTAAGATAGGAGTGAATCTGAGGAAATACAAAGTTAATTACACTTCTGGTCTCATCACTGCAGCTAAGCATTCCAGTTATTTGGAGAACCTTGAAACCTTCAAAGTTGGGAAGAGTGTTATGCCTGTGTCTAGGAATTCCCAATGACCACCATGAAGTTGGACACGCTGTAACATGCATGAGGGTTTTATTATTATATATAGGTTCCAATGAACCCTGGGTTGATAACCTCAGTCCGCGCAGTGGAAAGCTAACAACCTGCAGTCCCAATGTGGGGGGGCTTTAAAGAAAAACATATGTAAGCAAGGTGCGACACCTCGGCATTCCAGGATTGGGCAAAAGTGATACAGGTACAGTAGCTATTAGCTGAACCTTTCTAACTTTTGAATCTATTGGTTGTCAGGCACATTCTCAGACCTGGGCCCTGCCCTCAGGTACCAAATGTATGGATGAATCCAGGTCCTCACACAGAGGATGATGTGAAGGTACCATGCCTAGATAGATGGCATGATATACACCTGTCAGGAATACATGCTTATGAGCAACTGAAAGACAGAATCCAGTGACAGTTTCTTGAGCAAAGGAAACACACTGTTATCTGATTAGCATCTCTAAGCTGCAATTTCACTTTCTTTCAAGCAGATATAAAACATCTCTCTCAAGGATTACGTCTTACTGGAAAAGTTCAATCCAGTGATATTTACAGAGTGTGAGTCACCTAAGCATGGGTTTTGCGATGATTTCTCTATCTGCATGCTATGTGGCCTACGTTAAACTTGCTTTTCCCCATAAGCACCCTCTGTTCTTTCTGAGCTTTGTAGCACACAGCAAAATACTGCACAGTAAAATGACAGTTAAAATTTAAGATCTTCGCTCACTCAATCCTTAAAAAAAAAAAATCACACAGTACTCTTTGGGGAGCTATTCACATGTGATAGATAGATAATTAGATTTCATTGTCGACATAACACATCTGGACTTCTATTGAGGAATAGCTTCCATCCCATTGGTCTGTGGGCATGTCTTAGAGCATATGTTTGATTGTTAATTGATGGGAGAAGGCCCAGGGTGGAGATAATTTGCCTGTGCTCTGACAAAGTTTTTCTGAAGATCAAAAGGTGGAGCTAGCCATTAGTTAACCACAGAAGTCTGGAGGTCTGTATAGACAGGAGACAGGAAGTAATATGGCTGGGTGGAGAGAGGAATTTAAGGCAGGCAGAGAAAAGAGCTCATCCCTTTCCAGTCTGAGGAGTCGTGGAGGTAAGAGATGACCAGGGCTGTTCCTTTTCTTCTCTGATCTTTCAGTATTTACCCTGATATCTGACTCCAGGTTTTTATTATTAAGATTAATTAGAATTTTTGCTGCAGCCCATTGTGAACAGTACCATTCCTGAGCAGACAACCTGGGCTGTGTAACTAAGGTAGCTGAGCAAGCCAGTGAGCAGCCTTCCTCTGTGGTTCCTGCTTCAAGTTCCTGCCTTGAATGCCCATCTTCACTTCTTTGCTGATGGACTCCAAGGATAAAAGTTGCTTTGGGTCACAGTAGTTATCACAGCAACAAAAAAATCAAACTTGAGCAATCTTAAAAGAATCACAGTTATCATCAGATAACAGCACTGGCTGCTTCTCTAGAGAACTTGGACTCAATTCCCAGCACCTACATGGCACCTCACAACTAGCTGCAACTCTAGTTCCAAGGGACCTGCTGCCCTATTCAAGCCTATTGGGCACTGCACACATATGCTACACAGACATACATGCAGGCAAAACACCGGTTCACATAAATAGATGAAAGCAGGAGAGATTGTGCAGGAGTTACAGATAACATGCAGTAAATAAGAGGAAACTATACAAATGTAAAGCTTGGGAGACGTATTTTCATAAATTGTTCAGGAAGTTGTTGTCTAGTAATAAAACACAACAAATAAAACCTTGCAAGAACAGATATATGGTCCTAGTTTCCTGACACATCACGTGTTTGTTCACCAGATACCTTGTGAGGACATCACGTACCATACACACTAGAAGGGTCTCTTGAGATGGGATGAATGGGCACAAAACAGATCTGAAAATCCTGTTTCCATTGACTTCATGGTCCAGGAGAATAACAGAAATTCCATGGAAAATAATATAGATTATTGTTTTATTGTAGTCACTAGAACTAATAAATGACTTGCTTATTTTTTGTATTTTCTGGTTATATTCAAAGTTTATAATTTGCCACTTGCCCAATCTCAGGGCAGTTTAAGCCATGGCTAATATTTTCTCCATTTTTCTGTATATTTATGCTCGTATCTCCCTGAGTTACTCCCCCCGCCCCTTGAACTCAGCTAGATGTAAAAATTCAGTTAACAAATAAAATATAGCAAATGATGTTTGACTCCTGTGTCTAAACACATTGCTCATCTCTTTTTCATTCACAAATTATCCCAAAACATACTGGGTGAGAACAACTAGGGTTTACTGTTCATGATTTCTATGGGTCTGTAATTTGGGATTAGCATAGCTAGTTATTCTCAGGGTCTCTCTTACCATTTTGATAGATATCAGCTAGGCCTAGCCTCATGGGGAGGCTTGGTGTAGTAATAGGTTCTGTCCTGGACTTTCCAGACCTGGACCAGAGGTTTAGTCTCACTCTTGGCCCCACTTTGCCTCAAATAATCACACACAGGCTTATATTATTTGTATGCTGATTGACCAAGAGCCCAGGCATATAACTTGCTGACTCCTCCATATAACCCATCTTGTTCAGTCACACGGCTCAGTACCTTTTCTCAGAGCAGCATTTCAGCTTCTTTCCTCTGTAACTGCTGTCCTCTCCTCTGTGTCTGTGGTGGCTCTCTCCGGCAGCTCTCTGGCATCTGCCTCTGTTCTTCCTGTACTCAGAGTTTTCTTAGCCTGGTAGCCCCGCTCACACTTCCTGTTTGCCTTTGGCCAATTAGCTTTTTATTAAACCCATAGGCAGGACAAATATTTTCATTACCAGCATAATCCCACTACAACTTGGTGGGCTGGAGGACTCACTGCCCAGCATGTGACCCTGCTCAAATGCCGCTGGCGGAAGTTCCTTTCTTGTTCTTGACCAGAGGACTCATTACATGCCATGTGAGTCTCTCAATAATGCTACTAAGAGTCCTAGCTGCTGACTTTCCCTCACAGTAAGTGATTTAAGAAAAACAGAAAGAGGAAAACACAGTATCTCCATATCCTGATGTTGGGAGTCAGATCCCAGTACTGTATGTTATTTGATTACTTAGAAAGATAATTAATTGGAAGATAATTAAAGCTCCACCAATGGAAGGAAAGATTATCAGAGTACTTGTGGGCATGTTTAATTCTACCATAGCAGGCATGAAAAATGATGTAGCTTCAAGGAAGCTTGTGTGTTGGGCAGCCAAGCTGCTACACCGACCATAAGAAATATGAGTGCTAGCAAATGAATGTTCACACCCCTCCCAAATTCACCTGTTAAAACTTGATCACTCATAGGATGAAATTAAGGAAGCAGAGCCCTCTGGAGTATCATTTACCTCCTCCACCACCATCACCTCCTCCACCTAGAGCAAAGAAAGAAGTGTGGTTTAGGAACCACATGAACCAGGTTACCCACTAGCCAGACAGGCCAGCTTTCACAGATGAGGCATCCGATACTCTTTGGTTTTAGATTTTAAAGCTCTAATTCATTCTCCCTGCTAAAGCATCTCAGTTACTCTTCAAAGTTACACAGAGATCTCCACATCCTGTTCCTCTCATTGGCTGAGGCAAGATAGGCAGTGGTGGGGTCAGGAGAGGGCCAAACAATCTTATTATACGGAGTGCTGTGTGAGTATTTTGATTTTAATATAAAGTGCTCTCCCACCCCCAAACAAGGAAGCACATGTTTTAAAGGCTTACTCTCCATCTAGTAGCGCTATGAAGAGTGATTGAACTTTCTACCTTCACATCGGCTGAAACCTCAAACTCTGAGCCAAATTCTGCACTTCGTCCTTCAGTTTCTTTCTCTTGGGCATTTCATCATAAAGACAGAAAGCTCAATAGAGTAGTATTTTCAAGACTGCAGAGCTATATACACAGAGATATACATAGCTTGGAAGGCAGCCCTCAAATAACCTACCTCCATGGCACCATCACCGGGACAGCAAGGGTCTTATAATTATCCCATGTCCCCAGTGAACTGAAGGAGTTGTCATCAAGAGGAGGAGTAGGCTCTTAGAATTTGTGTGGCTGGCCATCCTAGATGGACTGGGACAAGGAGATTCACACCACATTCATCTCTATGGCACAACCCTTCCTCAGACACCAGGACTTCAGCACAATCCAGGTCATGAGGACATCACCATAGAGCCTGACAGCTTCCTGATTGGCCCATTATCCCTTCAGGTGTCTCCAACTCAGAGTACCAAGATGCTACCACAGTCCTCCCTAAACAACAAGGTCAATCTGTCACAGCAACCCTCCACTCTCTGATGCCAATTTCTGTCTCCGTTAGGGTTTCTACTGCTGTAATAAAAACAAGATGCCTAAAAGAAACTTGGAGAGAAAACAGTTAATTTCACTTTTATTTCCACCCACATCACAGTCCTCCACAGAGGAAAGCCAAGGCAGGAATGTAAAGCAGCATGCATATAAAGCTGGGTGTGTGAGCAGGTGAGCATGGTGAACAGCGTGTTGCTCCAGCCTCAGAAAGCAGAGACAGGGCACCCCCAAAGAAGCTGGTTGGCAAGAATAGCCATATGCATCATCAAGCTCTGGGTTTGAGATCTGACCTCCAGTCCCCAGGTTTGTAGAGTATTTTAACCACTGGGCAGTGTCCCTAGCCCAGTATTTGTATTTTCTATATCTATGATGACTTCCTTACAGATATCCCTCCTGCCCGGCCTCACACATGTGTCTCAAGGGTCCTCTCATGTCCTAGTCACAGATGTTACCCTTGTTCAGGTTTACTGGTGACGAAGCCTCCATGGTCTCATAGGCTACAACCTCTCACATGCTGTGCTCTGCTTTGCTCATCGTTTTATTCCGTGATACTCTCCAGATAGTTCGAAACATAGTAGGTATGCAATGAATACATTGAGACAAGAAATAACTGATAATGCAGGGCGGTGCTCATATACCCTAACAAAGGCTACTGGAATTCTATATGAGTTTTGATACAGCATTTTCCATGATATGAAATAGAATTAAAGGGAGAAGAAGTAGCTGGATGGGAAAAGAATAAAGCAGAAGGAAAAAGAATGGGAAATACAAAGTCTGGAGCTTTTTTGACTAGTTATAGAAGAAACAAAGAAAAATACTAGAGAAAGCATGTAAATGTCTTCCATCTTATTTTACAAAGATCTAAGATAAGATACAACAAAATAAAAAGAAAAGAACTTGAATTCTGGTCCGTGACACCTGTGAATGGTGATGTTTTATAATCATTGGCTATGGCTAATTGTCTAATTCCTCCACAGAGCTTGCCACTAGGTGGCAGTCACGCGTCTAGAATAGCTAAAGCTATGGCAGCGGATTTGTTGGCTGTCCTTGCATATTCTGTCCACCCACCATGAAAGATTCCAATTTCTACATTCCACTTGAATGCATTTTAATATTAAATGCAATTTGTCAGTGCCCATTATAATTGTTCAAAATTATGGCCTAGAGCAATGACCGTGGTAGATGTCTCTGACGTGCGGTTTTCCTCCCATTGTTTTGAGACTTTACACTTGGAGCTTGCACCCAGTTTTTTTCCTCCCTAGGAATTTAACACTACTTCAGTCTTGAAAATTCATTTCAGACAAATATTTCTTACCTCTCCCCTCAAAAGCTGAGAATGAGGAAAAAAAAGTCTCGTGTCTGAAATAATTGGTCAATTAGGGTTTGGAGTGTGTATTGGGAAGAGTTGGGGGGTAGGAATAGAGGTAGGGCTGGAAATAGCAATAGGGTAGGGGTGAGATAGGCATAGGGATGAGGTAGGAGTGGGTGGGCATAGGGATGAAATGGGGTAAGGGAGAGCACAGGGAATATCTTGTTTGGTGACATTTTCCTGTCTGTGCAAGATGAACACTGACAAACCAGGACAGATCAGCATGGTCTAGAGGACCCCCTGTCTGTATAGCTGCCCTTGAGCAGGCTCTCCTCATTTTGTTTACTATGCCTGCAAGGTTGACATTTTCTGATCAGACAAGACATAAGAAAAACCCATTTGACCACTTTATAAAAGGAACTCTTAAGGTAACAGTATGCGGACATGCACACAATGATAACTAATCAAATAATCTTGGACTTTTATAGTCATATGCTTCTTGAGTGGTTTGTGTCCGTGTTTCTTACTAAGAGAAAACACGTAGGGGAAACAGAGAACCATCTAGATGGTCCCAGCTCTTTGAATGAGCTCATCTTCAGTCACCAGGGTCTCTCATGCAATTTTCCATAGGATCTGCTGCCATGCTAGTGAGGGAATTACAAAGCTAAGAGCTGTTGACTTAGGGAATTGGGTGTTTTGAGGAACATTTTGGGACAGCAGAGAAGCCTTTCGGCTTCATAGTAGATCTTGTGCGTGTATACCTGTAAATAGACCAATGAGCAGAATGATGGCTGGATTCACCCTCAGCCTGAAGACCCCCAGGAGGATGTCTTTCCACAGATATCTATGACACTGGCCATAACCTATTTTTAGACTGTGTTGTCCCAACTTGCCATGCTTAGCCACTGGCTGTAGAAACAAACTGCCATTTACTGCTGAAAGATCGTCAAAGTGATGTTACAGCATCCTGAAGTGAGTAATGACCCCAACCTCTTCAAATAGATGCCCCAAGGTTATATATGAGCATTAATAATTTACACTGATTATCAATTTACATCAATTACATTGATTAGAGACATGACACAGCTGACTCCTGAGTACCTCTGAAGTGACAACAAATTCTGGACAGAGATGCCTTTGCCTTAAAAGGAAGCCAATTGTTTGTGAGTGACTTGATGTTATCTGTCAATATTTCCATAGGAAAGCATTAGTAATTGGTCTTTTCTAGGTGGGCCTCTTCATCCACCGAACATCCACCTTGAGTGGAACCATTCAGTACAGAGGGCATTTGTCCGTCATAGGTGGTACCTTATTCGGCATCATTGACTCTAATGTTCTTTCTTCTTTAACTGATATTCTATCTAACTTAACTAATATTAACTGATATTCTATCCTCTATGCTTAGTTTCAAATCTCAGTTAATAGAAGCAAACAAATCATGTAATTTCAAACTAATGTGAGCTTATATATTCAATTGGCTTACTATAGACATTAAAATCTGTAAATATTTAAGTACTTATATAAAATCATGTCATATTTGTATGTATATCTTCCTATATACTTTAATCATCTCTAGATTGTCACATGACTTTTACCTAAACTTGAGTAATATACAAATCACCTATATATGCTTATATACATAAAAGAGAATTTAACTTCTTAAAATTTTAAATTAATAATATTTATTTATATATATTTTGAAAGGCACAAAGTGAAACATCAATATGTTGAAGGAATCTCCCAATACTTAGAATTACATCCTTCTTCCTTTCTTTTTGTCTGCTTCACATGTTTTCAGTAATAATCAAGTACTCATTTTATAGCCATAGAGAACTAGAGTGCAGGATTTTTTGAATGATACTAGTAAAGCATTAATTTAAGAAAGGGGGAGGTGCTGTTGATCTTAGAACCGGTAGCTGAAATAACCCCTGCCTGACTTCTCACCTAACGAACACTAGCATGATCAATGCCACCAAAATATTAGTTTCTCCTCTAAAATCGAGCAGGGGATCCTTGACAAATTCTATCATACACAGATGAATCAAATGAGATTATGTGCAGACACTAATCAACTGTACCTCCTGTTTCCAGGAATTCCTAGGCATTGTGAGCCTTTCTGGGCAGCTGCTCAGGGGCTTTGGCTTCACACTTATGAGGGGCTGATAAGGTCAAGACTGGAAAAGTTCCAGATTTACTTCCAATAGTCAAGAGTCAAGGCATCGGATACACTGGCCATGAAATGCCACAGGATAGATGATAAAATACAACACATGCAGTTTAGCTCATGCTGCAGGCAAAGATGCCTAACAAATAACTCTCAGCGTATGACCCAAACATTGCCCACGATTCATTTACACTATATGATTATTAGTTATTTTTGTGACATGCAAATTTAACTGAGAATTCTGACTTTATTTTTATTAGTTATTGACTATGGGAAAACTAAAAACCTTTGCTGCCCCCCTTTGATTGGATGCCAGGTTGGCTTTACGTAGTAAACACAGCTCCCTGGTGACCATGGAAGTATTACAAATACATACACAGGATTATTTTGATCAGTTGGCCACTTTAAGTAAGTCTGGCAGGTAATAAAAAATGGAAGGCTAATTCAGTAACTCGAGAGGAGCTGGCTGTGGGAGAGACATGTTGTGGCATTCTCTGTGAGCAGTAAAGAGCTCGAGGGATGATTGACAAGGCTTCTCCCTGACCATTAGTTGGCCTGGTTGTTGTACAAAGAAGGCCATGGTGGTAGCAGTTCGTGAGATCACTACCCTGCCAAGCTAGAGCTGTTGTTCATCTGAGTGTGAAACTGTCTGGAAGCGAAAGAATTGGGCAATGAGAATGCCCGTGTGAGGTCAAGCTTGGGCCATGACCTTGCTTTCCACAAGGCATCTCTTGTCTCTAGAACTGATGGGAGAATTGATGTAAGGCAGTCTGGGACTGAGAGCCATCTGTCACTGCAGGTGAAAAAAACAGCTAGCCAGCTGGTGGTGTTTGAAGACAGAGTTTGAAGAATGTGACCCAGCACCTCCCACAACCAGCAAACTCTCCAAATCCTATGTTTGCCCTCATACCTGGGGGGATGGGGACATTTGAATCAAATTCTTCCAAACAACTACATACAAAAGGATTCTTCACCTGGCACTTTCTTAATAGCGGTCAGCCAAGAGAAGACAAGGCCCTTCCTTTCTCGGAGGGGCATAGTAGTGAATCAGGAGTCCTAGTGATGGGGTTATGTACTGGCTGGTTTTGTGTTAGCTTGACACAAGCTAGAGTCACCAGAAAGGAAGGAGCCTTAGTTGAGGAAATGCCTCCATAAGATGCAGCTGTAAAGCATTTTCTCAATTTATTGATCAAGCGGGGAGGGCCTACCCTATAGTGGGTGACGTCATCCTCAGGCTAGTAATCCTGGTTTCTATAAGAAAGCAGGCTGAGGAAGCCAGGGGATAGCAAACGAGTAAGCATCCTTCCTTCAAGGCCTCTGCATCAGCTCCTGACCCCAGGATCCTGCCCTGTTTGAGATCCTGTCCTGACTTCCTTTAATAATGAGCAATATGGAAGCGTGAGCCAAATAAACCCTTTTCTCCCCAGCTTGCTTTTTGGTCAGTGTTCCATGACAGAAATTACAACCCTGACTAACACAGGATTCATTACAGATTCCCTGATTACTAAGGCAGAAGGTAGGCCCTGATGATCACTGGGCTTGCATCTATCACAAAGTGCTTATGAGTGTGATGCAGGATTCGAACATGGAAAAGAGAAGGAGTTTATGACAGTTTAGAAGTATAAGGCTCAGTACAGGACTCTCCCGTGTGCTTTAGGATGAGGACATACATAAGGTCCCAGGGGATATGCTGAGAATACCCAGGAGTAGCAAGGAGCATTGGGACAGACAAGGTCCTCGAGTCCTATCACTGATATTCTGCACCCCATGCATGGCAAGGCCCAGTTCTTAAAGATATGGCAATACACATATGTGTGGGGAAAAAAGTACATTCAATAGCTATTTCTTGTATCTTTTCTCCAGGCCTAGCAGTTTTGAGTGCCAGAGTACACATAATAAATACTTACAAATATAATATCTTAATTCATTTAGTGCTGCTGTACAAAATACCTAATGCTGACATTTTACTTTTAAAAGCAAAGGGTATTTAGTTCACTGGTGTAAAGACACAGGAGTATGGTGTTAAGCTCTGCTTAGCTCTGGTGACATCCTCACCAGAGCATACACACAGGATATCACCCAGAGAGACAGAAAGCAAGAGACCTGGAAGGGGCTGGGCTCTTAGAGCATCCTATTCCTGAGACAGCTCATTGACTCCCATCAAATCTGACTTCTCCCAATCAATGCACAGCATACTAAATTCCTAAGGGTGGTACCCCCATGACGTAAGCATCTTCCATCAGGCTTCACGTCTCCTACCTCCACCATCTAGGCAGAGCCACACTGGAGATCAAGCTTAGATTCTGAACCATAACATTCCCTCCATTTTCTTCATTAGTAACTAATTCAGCAAGTATCAAGGAAATTGTAATTTCTAGGGACAAATAAAAAGAGACAGCTCTTTCTCTTCTCCAGCAGACTAGGTGAAAGTAGTTTTCATACTACCCAAAGAGATGGTTCAGCAGTTAAGAGCTCTGGTTGCTCCTCCAGAGGACCTGTATCCACTTCCCAGCTCCCACCCGGCAGCTAACAACCATCTCTAACTCCAGTTCTGGGGAGATCAGACACCCTCTTCTGTCCTCCACTGGTACTTCATGCATGTATTGCACAAGCAAGTCTGCAAAACACACCCCCACTACACACACACACACACATAAGATTAAAAATAAGGGCTCAGCATAGCAATATCTTTAGTTACTGTGCAGAAGCAGATACTGTGCTGTTCTGGCATATGTTCCCCCTCATTCTGCATCTCCATCTTGGCTTGAATCACCTTCAGAGATGCAAGGAGAGCATTGTGGGTCGAATTACATCATTCGCAAATTCCCTCGTACCTAAGAATGTGACCTCAGCTGGATATAGGCTGCTGTAGATTACTGAGGTAAGATGAAGTCATTAGTGTGGATCTTAATCAAATACATCTGCATGGCTGAATTTTTACAAAAGTTAGACACAACGACCAACACTCAGAGGGACACCGCTATGTGAAAATAAAGGCAAGAATCAGAGTGCTCAAGAGAGGGAATACCAGTGAACTCCGGAACATTCGAAGCTAGAAGAACGAACAAGCCTTGTTGGCAACCCTTTGCAGTTCAAGCCGCGGAGTTCCAAACAATGCGTTTCTTTTCTTTTTGCCTCCTAGTGTGTGGTACTGTGTTATAGTAGCCAGGGAATGTCATACATACAGCCTTGGTCAAATTGTTCTTCTCTTTGCTTTTACAGTTCAGAAGGACATAAAGAGAAAGTATGTGGAGGGTTGGGAGGCAAACAGAGGAGTGGAGTGGGTGTGGGTGTCTCAAAGCAAACTCAGAACTCCAGGCTTCTAATGCTGTTGGGCCAGAGCCCAGAACTGAAGAAGAATTTCCAAAAGTGAAGAAGGCTGTGGGGCTGCCAAGGCCTAGCACTTTGGAACCACCCCATCCATTAGCACTGGCTAGCTCTGCCTTCCTGAGTAGCTCAGGGACTTTCTTTGCCATGTTCTCCTTGTTCTTCTTAGATACAGGGCATGCCTTTGGCCTTGCTAGCACCTCTGATATGCAACCAGTCCTATCCGATCTCTGCTTAAAGGCTTCTAGTTTCTGACTCATGTTTTTGCTGAACTCTAAATTCTGGCTAAGACCTGGTTTTGCTGTTAGCACTCCAGTGTTGACACTGAGACTCATGGAAACTTTGCCCTAATTTCTTTCTCTTTGCACATGTATGTGTTCAGAGTGGAAGTGCTTGTGTGTGCATGCACAAGCATGTGCAGGTATAAAGGCCTGAATTAGCCCTCAGATACTCTCTGTAGGGCTTCACTTTACTGAAGCAGGATCTCCTGCTGAAGTTGGAGCTCTCTATTTCTAACTGGTCTTTCTAGCTTGCTCCAAAGACTCTAATTCTCGGCCTGCCAAGCACTGGGATAATAGGTAGCTACCATAACAGCTGGGATTTATGTGGATTCTGGGGACCTGATTCCCACACTTTACCTACTGAGCCATCTACTCCAGCCCTGGCCTTATGCTAATATAACCAGTGATGACACTACTAGATGCTGGAGGCTGTTTGGGAATCACAGAAGAGAGCAGAAGAAATGGTTTATAGAAATATTACTTGGCACAAATAAAAATAAAGGGCACAACTATTCATACCTCAGATTTCCTAGGTTAGATACTTTTGCATATAAACCCTTTGAATACCATATCCTCCTGGGAGATGACTGTTAAAGCAGATATCATTGGGGGAGGGTGTTCTATGTTTTTAAATTTTCATGTTGCATCTAGAGAAATTGAGGCTCATAGAGTTTATAATACTTGATCTAAATCACACAGTAACATGGAAGACACTGTTTTTTGTTTATCGGTTTCATTATTTGGTTTCGCTAAACATCAAATCTAGAGCCTTGCATCTCCTAGGAAAGCCTTCTTCTCCTGACCTGGTCCAACTTTGACATCTGTATTAAAACACAATTTGTTTGTACCCTTCAAGGGGCTCCTCCTATAGCTGAGTGCTCAGAAAGGAATATGCAACATCTAGGCCAAAATGACGTAGGCAGACAGACCCAAACAGTCACTGACTTGGCTTTCTTTTCATGTCAAGTACAAACTGGCCCAATACCACACACTAATAACAAAACACCTTGCATTTATATAACACTTCACAATTGCCAGTGTTCTCGTAATCATTTTTAAGTGGTTCTCACAATTCTGTGTGGGATCCAGCCTGAATATGCTAATGTTCATTTTATAAATAAAACAACTAGACAAAGTGTTGTTAAATGTCTGGCATGAGGTCACTGATCTGGGGTGCTGGAAAGTGGAACTGTAATCCAGTGTTTCCTTTCAAATTCATCTCTCCTTCTTCCAGGAAGTAGGACTAGACCAGGGATGGCAAATATTTACTGTGAATACAGTTCTGTGTTTCTCCCCCACATACACTGCTAGTTGACCATGAAATTGTCCCCAGATATGACCTAGACTCCTCCACATAGGTCCCCAGGCAACAGTTATGAACAAAGCAACCAAGATGAGTATATCCAGAAGCTCCAAGCAGAACCAATACTCAGAGCAGACTCAGAATTGGAGATTAAGTACAAGAAGTCCTCTAGAAACCTGGTTCAAACCTCAGAAAATCTTCCCAACTATCCCAAGATAGTGAATCTAACCAGCTAATTGTAGGCACAATAATAACAATGACTGACTTGTGGACACAAATCCCAAGGACAATCAGGACAATAGGGTGGTGGAAAGAAACTGGTCCAGGGGCCGGCACTCCCTACCTACATCTATTTGAACATTCTGGCACAGACTTAAGAGGAGTCTGAGAATCTGAATTAGACTCAGAGATCCACATTGTTGAGAAGCTATATTGTCAAGAGTAGAGCATACATTACTGAGCAGTTTCAGCTCCAGTCAAGGTTTTCCATTCTTGGACTATACGATAGACAGACCTCTGAAGTTTTGTCCATTGGTCTGCGTTGGACAGAAGCAGAGCTGGTGAAATCCAGGCATCCCTGCTGCTGCTGTTTGTCTATGCTCCTGTAAGCAGACCACTCGTGAAGGCATTTGTTGTTATGGGTGGAGAGAAAAGAGCACCCTCCTATTACAGGTTTTCTGTATATCAGAGCACATATTGGTCATTCCTCTTCACAGTGCTGTTGTAGAAGGTTCCAAATCAATCAAGCACAACAGCAGTGTAGTAGCCTTCTGACCATGGCCTTGGCAGGGGCCTCTTGGGTCACTGCCCTGGTTTAGAAAGCAGCTGCCCTAATGCTGAAGAAGCAGAGACTCTCTTGGTGGCCAAGTTCTTTAGTGTTGCTTAGGGAATTGTTCCTGAAAGCTTAAGCCTGAATATGCTTCTGCAGCCCTCCCAACACTTCTAAAAGCCAAATAAATCCCTTCTACAGAAAACAACTGGCTTGGATTTCATTCTATTATTGACTGGCTTATGTCCACCACAGCATGGAGATTCTGATAACACAAGAAAAGAAAACTAGGCTGAATCCGAGGGCTTTCTTCCTCCATTGAACATGTTCATTTTTTTCTAGTTTTTCTCAGTTTCTGCTCTGTCCCTATTTAAGCCTCTTTGCTATGAACTAAATTATGTCTCCATTAAAATCCAAAAGGTAGAAACTCCAACTTACAATGTGACCATGTTTAGAGGTTATTAAAGATTATTAAGGTGATGAGGTCATGGGACTGGTAAGCTAAGGATGAGACCAGTGGTCTTAGAGGAAGATACAGGAGAGCGCCCCTCCCCTATGTGAGTATATAAAGATTTCTGTTTACAAGACAAAAAGAGACAGACAGCCAACCTCCTGTCGGGGACTGTGAGAAAGAAACTTTAGCAGTCTAAGGCATCCCATCTGTGCTTATTATAGCAGCACAACCAGGCCAGAGCACACTCTGATCCTTCCTTCAGAGCAACAGCTCCGCTTCCCTCTGTTGGCTTGACTTGGATGCACAGCGATGCTGAGTATTGTCACCCAGGTTCTCCTGGATGTCATCAAAGTCCAAAGACTGATCCTATTACCATCACAGCCTAGACTGAACTTAAAGAAACCCGAGTCTGTTCAGCAGTTCCTTATAATCTACTCTGGGAATGAAGAGCAGATCAGCATAGGTTAAAACTGTGATGTCTGGCTTAGAATGTGCCTCTGGATGACAGTGCATTGAGTCTGTAGTGAGGACAGCGAAGACAACAGAGATGGGCTGGCTTTGTTAACCATGGTAAGCAGTGGCATTGGCACCAACTGGATCAGAGATGACTAAATGCAAACAATGCAATTTTTTTTATTTTAAATTATTCTACAGTCTCTGAGAGTCTTCCAAGGGCTTGGGGTAAAACCTAACAGTTTCACTTAGCTACAAGAAGGTTCCTGCAAGAAGGTTCCCAGATTCCAGGAGCCTGGATTCATCTGCTTCTTCCTTCTCAGATTTGAATGATGCTTTATGGATTTACTGCAATACACTTGCAGACATATTTCTCTCGTCCAGTTTTATTTCCCAGCTCGTGAGCTCATAGGTTTCGCATGATTTCAGTATGAAGTCATCGGCACAACTCTAGCTTTGTGGACAGACTTTAAACCCTCCGGATCTTTGAGTAGACTACAGGTAAGCCCCCAGAGCTTACACTGAAACCTCAAACCCAGAGTTCCTCCCAGGTGCTCTTGCTTGCACGTGGATGCATTAGATACAACACATTAGATCTCGATCTGAAAACACTAAGCCTTTCATGCAACTGTTCTTTCTTGCCTTTCCACCTTCCCTCCCAGAGGACAAGAGGACCCAGAAGGGGCTCTGGTCTGCAGGAGCCAGGGTTCAAAGCTTGGGAAGTGTTAGAGTCATGAGATCACCTGTAGAAACTGAGGCAGCAGAGACTGCCCAGTGCAACAAGAAACAAAACCTCACGAATTGCACAAAGATCAGAAAATGGCGTGTGTTTGAAGTATCCATTAACAGAGTCTGTTTTCTGAAACATAGCCAAAATGTGTGGGCCTGGAATTCTGGAATGTGGATTCACTGAACATTTCTGATTTGCAAAGTCACAGGCAACAACAAAAATCACATTGTGATATCAGATACTTCATTCTTGTGTGTGTATATGTGTGTTGTCTCTGAGCAAAGACAAGGAAAGTACTCATAAAACAAGATATTCAGCATGAAGACTACTTCAATTTATGTTTTTCATTAATTTTTTGATCATATATTAAAATTCTTGTAACTCCATCTAATTTGATTCAAACATGTATTACTGAGTGTCCACTATGTTCTCAGCTCTTAGATGACTTCTAAGGAATGTAATAAAATTATACTAAATGCTTTCTTTCAGGATTAAAATATGGAATCTGTGAGATAATTGGCAACTGAAGAAAAGTCATTGGCACCATGTATTGCCATCAACTCCTTCAGGAGTTCAGGAGAAAGGACACAGAAGAAAGGCCAATAGGAGAGGGAGCCTTGAGATGGTCTTTGCTTGTACAGGGTTTGCAGCTTTGTAGTCTAGATCAAGGGAGCATTTAGGAAGTGGTCACATGAATAAACATAAGAGACTCATTTGGACCTTTGAGGTAGGGTTACAATCTACAGTTGTTCCAGGACCTGGAAAACCCCAAGAGGAGTCTGTGATGCCTTGGAGATAGCTAGAGGAGAGGTCAACATCAGTCAGAGCAAATTACAGACTCCTGTTCTTATGCCTCTTTCTTTTCCTTTCTTTCCTTCTCCAGACCTGTTCCCAGGACTCCCCAGACACAGTCTCAGACGGAACCCGTCTTGGCTGTGAATTCACAGTCCTGCTTCAGCACCCTGAAGGCTGGACATATAGACATGAGCCTCCCAGCCCAATTTCTATTTATGCTTTCTTATTGTTTTGGAATAGACATGGTCAGAAAGAATCTAAGAAGAGGACTGAGGAAAGACAGCAGTGAGAGACGGACAGTGTGAGGGACTGGGCTGACAGGACCTCAGTGTGAAGAAGCTCCTTGACAATATTCTTACGTACTTTAGGAAGTCTGACATTAACCCAAGTCTTGCAACCATTTTCTTGTCTTTTGTTTTTGTTTTTGTTTTGCTTTGGGGACAGGGTCTTTTGTGTAGCTCTGGCTGTCCTGGAACTCACTTTTAGACTAGGCTGGTCTTGAACTTACAGAGATGTGCCTCCTCTGCCCCTTCCCAGTGCTGGGATTAAAGGTGTAATTACCACACTTAGTTTGACATTATTTTCTTATAAGTCTGTTCATTTTTCTGTGTTGTCCATTTTGTTCATACTATATTATTTTTATACTGGACACTCAGGTGGGTTTTTTTCTTTTTATTGAATAGGAAAGGCAAATATTTTCACCTGCTGTCTTATATTCAGTGTCTAAAAACTGTAAATGAAATGGACAAAAGACAGATTAACATAAAAGCATGTATTTATGCATACAAAGAACATATGCACAAGAGTGCTGCTGTCTGCGTAATACAAAAAGGTAGTTAAAATGTAGGTCTTGCATGTCTGATGTAGGAAGAAAGGAAGTGACCAAATCTCCTGCAGGAAGAACACCTGAGTTCTGTTAGGAAGAATGAGTGGATCTCCAGGAAACAAAATGGGAACAAGACAGTGCATTTTCTATAGAGCTATACCGAGGCATCACATCTTCATCAGGATTATCATAATACTGCAAGAGAAGCTTCCTATTGTCCCTCAAAGATGTACGTGATAAGGTCTTGATGTCCAATTTGGCATTATTAGAAAATAGGGGGACTTTATAAAGGTAAAGCCATGGGAAGAGAGCTTTAAGTCACTGGGAATATGCCTTCAGAAGAAACGGTAGGATATCAGCCTCCTGTCTGACTGCTTCCCTCCGTTTCTCTTCGTGTTTGCCTTTCTTCTCCACCATGAACCCCCAGACATTGTTAGATATTAGATAAGTAATTTTTCTTCCTGCTACACTACCTCCATTCTGAAATATTGCCTTGTCTCAGACCCAAAGCAATGGTTCCCACCAGCCATTGCCTGGACCTCACTCTGAGCCAAAATAAACTTTTCTTTTTAAGAATAGATTGTATCAGATATTTTATTACAGTAGCTCAAATACAGTACCCAAAACATTTGAACTGGTGATTTTAAAAGATTATAACTATTTTGTAAGTACAAATTCAATCAATGTTAAAGATTAAATTTAACCATTTATTAGTCAAAGAATGAAACTAGAAGCTCCAAAACAACATTTAGAAATAAGAAAAAATGAAAAATATATGCAACTGTATGTAAGGAAGAAGGCAGTTTATTAAATTAGAAATTCAAATTCTCATTTCTAGAGTTAAAAACTGTTTCTTTACTGACTCTTGTTTATATTTATTGACAGTAAAAATTATTCAAATGACAGTATCAGAATCCAAGTCTCTCAGGAAAGCACACTCTAGACCAGGGCAATTGTATCTTGTGTTTCTGTAAATAAAGCTTTATTGGCAGACAGTCACAAGTATTTATTTAGACATCACCAATAGTTACTTTCCAATAGCAAAGCCTTGTTGAATAGTAGCCACAGAGACTGTAGACAGCAAAGATGAAATATTTATTGCCTTGTTCACTGAATAAAAAAGACACCAATATGTGCTATAGATGACAATGGCTAGTCTTCAGTAAGTATGTGTTCTATGCATTCTTTGTCCCAATAGGTGAATTTCCTCACATACTCCTCACCTGCCACTTCTGTTAGTCTATGTTCTGAATTTAAACATGGAAAGCACAAAGCACCAGAAATATTGATCAAATGAGTCTCAGGCTGATTGCAAAGTCAAATAGCTCTCCTATTTATTTCAGCAATGCAACCTTTATAGTCCAAATATTGAACAACAATGTATTGGATCAAAAATGATATGTTCCCATCCCAGCCTCCAGAACCTCATAATGTAGCTGTATTTGGAAATAGAGTCATTAAAGGGCTAATAAGGGTTGATGGTGCTCTTAGGGTAGGCCGTGATCTGATAGCTGTATTTGAGGATGGAACACCTGAAGACATCATTGAGTTAAAATGAGACCTTCAGGGTGGAGCTGCCATACGGTTGATACTTATGTATGATGATACAAGGACCCCAGAGATGTGCCCACTAAGACAAAATTCCATATGAGGACAAACTGAAGGTGACCATAGGGAAACAGAGAGAGCCATGGAAGAAGCCAAACCTGCTGACAGTCTGACCTTGAACAATTGAGCTCCAGGACCTTGGGCAGATATAGAGCTGCTTCAGCACTGTGCTTCCAAGGTTTGTATTTCTTCTAAGTTTATGTTGAAGCTCCTAATACAACAACCTTGAGAGATGGGCATCTAGGAGGTGATTGGGCCATAGGACTTCTGCTCTCAGGCAGGTTTAGTGCATTACAAAAGTGCTCGGATAGGGGTTGTGTCTGCCCTGACATCCCCACCAAGTAAAGACTCAAGCAGTGTTAAGAGCCATCCTAGAAGCAGAGATATTACCTTCAGTCAATGCAGAACTTGCCAGCACTTGATCTTAGATTCACAGCCTCAGAATTGTGAAAAGCACACTTCTATTATTTATAAAATAATACCAAGTCTCACTATTGTGATATAGCAGCACAAAAGACCAAGATATTAAACTTCCTTATTTTGGTCCTTCACATGGCAGCCTTAGATGCCTGATACAGGTCATTCACAGAAGCTGATCAAAAAAATTGTAACAGGCACAGAAAACAGCACAGGGATGCCTTTAAAGATTAGATACACATTTGCCGTATGTCCGGGCAAACATCACTTGTAAATATTCCCCTGATGATTTCCTTCAAAGCAGAATGCCAATGAGTCCACATCCAGATTTATGGCAGCTTTGTTTACAATGGCCACAAGATTGAAGCAACTCAAATGTTTGCCAACAGATGATTAGATAAAAAGCTCAGCAATTACATGCTTGGGGCTCTTTCTGAGCCTTAAAAAGAAAGATATCTCACAGTGTGGATGAACTTCAAAACTATTAAGCTTTGACAATGTTCTTCAATATTATAATCTTATCAATTGTATCGTAAAGTATAGTAAGTACCAGAGAATATATTTTATATTATAGAAAAATTTTCACAGCTTAAGTTACTGTCTTCATCAACCCTTAGCACCAGACTGTTCTATTCAGCTCGTTTCTCTTCTTTCTTGATCAAATTACACAATAACATAAACAAGACAGAAACTGTTGACTTCATACTTTAAAATATGAGAATTCAGTGTTACCTTATATTAGTAAAGTTTATGTAGGTCTTCAGTCCTTCCAAGTGAAGTCAATATGCACATTACCATATGTAACAGCATTTTATAATATAAATGTGTAAAATAAAAAGTATGACAGTAATAACACTGTAAAGTACACACCTTTGCCAGTATAGTTATATTTCTGGTGTTCCCCACATAAATCCCATGACATAAGCATTATATAATAAAATCAACATGTCACTTAAAAAACTGAATTAGTCTTTGATCTCTGTTATTTCTGTACCCTTTAAATGGGTACCTTAAAAAATGCCAATTAACAAACACGAAGTGAAGTAAACAGATCTACAGGAGACAGACTACTCATGAGAAAAACTGTAAAAACAATTTTTAAATACAAAAAAGTAATTAATATGGACAAATTGATAATATTGGCACACAACTTTAACCCCAGCACTTAGATGGGAGAGGCAAGCATATCTGCCTCTGAATTGATTGTGAACCTAGTTTAGGGAATCAGGTCCAGAACAGCCAGGCATAATATTAAAACAATTTATCCCATGGAAAAATCAGTCAAATAAACAAAAATGATTTAAGAACTTAGAAGTTTGTACTGAAGTTCATGGAAATATTTATGCATTGACTCCAAATCTGTGTTAATCTTCCAGAAATGTGAATTGCCCAAATTTAAAGTGTAATATTAATAAGATTTTACTAAAAGCCACTGCATGATTAAACAGTTACACATAGATAGATTAAAACATTAGCAATATACATGTTGAAAATAAATAATTAACACACAGCAGGATAGATGACTCAGTATTAAAGAGTTCTTGCATATAAGAGGGCAGAGTTGCCAGTACTTACATGGATGACATGAAAGGTAATTTTCAAGTGCCATCTGATACAAATGTGCCTCTGGAAAAATTATAATGTGTCCTAAAAGTGTGAGACATAAGCAGTAATTTAAATAATCACAGCTTAATGTTTATCAATAATTATTAAATCCACACAAAGCCATATAATTTAATTTCATGGAGGTGAATTGCATTTGCAAGGCATTCTTTTAAAAAAAGTACTCAAGTAAAAATACCTTAACAGATATCACCATTTAAATAGCACCGTGAGAACTGTGCTGTCAAACTGCCATTCAATTTGCTTCACATTACGCATTTTGCAAAACATACATATTGAAAACATGGTAACTCTATCTCCAAAACCATCTAATAAGAACAAAGGTCCATAGTAAAGCTGGTATTTTATACACTTGTTATGATTGTGGTTAGTTCAGTGAGAAGGATAGTTATAGTCAAGAGTCAAGGGGCAGTGCTATAGAAACCTCAATCTCTACAGTACATGTCTAAGAGTAACAGAAAGTCAAATTGTGTGAATTCAGTGTAGAAACATTTTATTTTTAAACTTCCTTTACTAGGCAAATTATGTTTCTCTGAATGCAAACCATATGAATATAGGTATATGAAAAGGTGTGACATACCTCTCTCTGAGAACAAATATAAGATATGTAGCAATCCCCATGTTAAGTAGATTTGTTGAATTCAATTCAAGGATGCAAGTCATTGGTTTTCAAGCTTTATTGTTAATACATCAATAAACTCACAATGCAGAAAAGCCCTATGAGTACTAGAACTGTGTAAATACTTGCGTTTATTCTATTTTACATATCAAATGTAGTATGACTCACATTATAGAAAACTTTATTAATGCAAGAAAGGTGGTAGATCTCTGAGTTTTATTAGTTTTTTTCAATTATGTATAAAATCATATGTAGAAAATAAGATACTATAAATGTAAATTATGTAATGAAAAATCTTACTGTTGCAAGATATTTTAAAAGATGTAAAAGAAACCTTAATGAAAGAGAACATGAGTGTAAAGACAATGTTAATACTATGTTCTAATTTCTTTTTATAATTGTACCTTTATAATTGTACCAAATTATAAACAATCTGTACAAATATAAAGATTCAACAGTGTATTTAATGTGGTTAATCTTTTACATGTGTTTATTATGTTTGCACGCACAAATAAAGTTGAACTGAAGAGAAAAAAAACCGATTAAACTAAACAAAATAAGAAGTCACAAAAAGAGCAAATACTGTATGATTCCACTCATAGAAAGTTGCTAATGTAGTCAAGAACATAGAAACAGAAAGTAGAAAGATGGCCACAAAAGGTATAGGTGGGGAGACCGCATACAGTGTTGCAGTGTTGTGATATGAAACACCTTTATAGGTCTGCTGCCCAACAATATGAACATGGTCAACACCACTGAACTGAGCACTTAAAAATGGCTACAACGACAAACACAATGTTGTCCATTTAAATAAATAATAAGAACACCTGCATGCATGCATCAGAGCTTCAACATTTGCCTACAGACATCTGAGAGAATCTACTTATGTGTAGCTGGATAACAATGATCAGCTTTTCAACAATGATCCAAGAAAGTTAGTGTATTCTGGGTGGTCAGCGGAGTTTTCCCATTCGCTTAGTCATTTACTCATTCATTAAACATCTAAAGAAGTTTCCTATGTGCCTGTGGCGGTAAAGGGAGAGAGAGAGATCAATAGATTATTCTGCTCTCAGGGTAGCTGTCTAATAGTAGAGACAGATACAAATATAACTCTAGGTCCCTTACAGGCTGGACTGTATATGAAAATACCAGCAAGAAATCCCAATAGAATAGGATTCACTCTGAGAGCGAGTTCCAGAAAGTACTATGTGGAGAGGGGATTATTTCTGCTGTAGATGAGAATAAGGAGTACCTATGGAAGCATCCTTGAAGACACATGAGAAAAAGGTTTAAGTATGCCCAAGAAGCATAGTGGATTAAAACACATGTTGTTTCTTAGTTAAATCACAAAGTCTAATATTGTAGATAGTACCCATTATTAGAGTTGATGCTCAACGTGAAAAGAGAAAGAGAAATTTGAGGAAAAACTAAAAACTCCTACTTTTGCTCCTACAATGAAACTGATTTTTTTCTATTAAAAATGTCCTTACCCATCTTTTATTAGCTGTCAGTAGCCTGGTAGATTTACAGTCACTTTTCTTGATTAAAATCAAAGTTGGATATGTATCTTGATCTAGTGGGCCCTACATTACCAGTGCAGAATTCTCCCCAGATAGCTACAATCCCGCTTACCAACTTAGAGCTGTGGAAAGGGATTCCTGCTGCATGTACTGTTGGCAGGATGAAAGCAGCAGCGGCCTCAGTCTCACAGGTTCTGCATTTCCATGTGTTTGTTTAGAAAAGAATTGCTTTTATGTTTTTCTGTAATAAGAATAACTGTTTAAAACAACTCCTATAGGTGACTCATATTTTTAAAAAAGTAAACATATGAATAAAAGCTGGGGATATAGCTCACTGGAAAAGGGTTTGCTACCTACAAGGCCCCAAATCTGATCCTCGGCAACACACACACACACACACACACACACAGAGGACACCATTTAGTCTTTATATTGGCCATATATCAGAAATAGTCAGGACCAGATATTTATTCCCTTACTCGGTTTTATTCCTTTCTCTTGCTGATTTTATTCTGACAGTGCTACAGTACATATGTACATGTAGTGTGACCATAGTCACCTCCCCACACACCATTTCTTATTCTCCTCCCACTCCTTCCCACCAACCCTTCTTCTGCTCACACATTATTGTGGCTGTGGATGTTTTGAATGTGTTTCCCTGAGTTTAATTAGGGCTGCTCACAGGAGCATGTGTAACAGCTTATTGCTATGTCACTGGGCAATTTATCTGTGGCTAAACCACCAAAGAAAAATGACTTTCCCTCCTCTGGCAGCCATTGGTTTCCAATAGTGCCACACTTAGGGATGCCCCTCTCGTCCCCATGACCACCATTTCCAACTATGATGGAATATTGCTGGGCCTGGTCTTGTTTGAGTCTTGTGCAGAAAGCCACAGCTGTGCATTCTCATGATTCTTGGAATCATGTCATATCCAAAACAGCTCTTGCGATCTTTATGTCCTCTATTCCTTAATATTCCATGGGCTTTGGAGGGGAGGGGGAAAGTGGGTGCCCCATTAATGGCTGAGCGCTCAATCCACATTCGTACCTGGAACACGGACCAGTTCTGAATCTCTACATTAACCATTGCCTACCCCCAAAGAAACTTCTCTGACCAGCACTGACAGCAGAACAAGTTTATGAAAATAAATAGAAATATCCAGAAGGCAGCCTGGGGCAGGACCTTGCCACATACCCCTGGTTGCCCCATACCCACAAAGTAATCCAGTTTGGTCTGCCACTCATGGCATCCTTCAGCATGTGACTTCTCAATCCTGGGAATTACGTGTGTGTTCCACTGTGCCTAACTTCATCAGTCATTTTCTATTAATAATGATCTACTATATATTACTCTCACCTCTCCAAAGAATCCGTTATACAAAGCAACAGTTACAAAAAACAAACAAACAAACAAACAAACAAAAAACAAACAAACAAACAAAAAACCTTAAGAGATCTAATTCCAGATATTGTGAAAACCAAAAGTAAAGCTTTGGGAGTTTAGTGTGGGAATTGTCCAGCAATGTTTAATGAACTCCTGGGAAGCCACTGGTCAACTGGCCCCAGTAAAACAAAACAAAGAAAAGAAGACTCTTAGCGGCATGTGTGTGTGTGTCTTGGCTTCCCTAAAGAAAAAAAAAATGGTGTTCAATAATTGTGGTGTTTGTTTTATTTCTTTCTTTCTTTGGAGGTTTCTTGTTTGTTTTTATAAATTGGTACAGTTTTTGACATTGTTTCAAAAGAAACTAGATTTTAGCTCTCCGTTCCAGGAAAGAAAACACACACACATACATACAACCACACACACCACCACCGCCATCACCACCAATAACAACAAAATGTTGTACCCTCATTTTGAACCTGAATCCATGTGGTTTCAATTAAATGCCTCAGAAGAACTTAAAGTCACCCAAGAGCCAGCAGCACACATCACATGTCCAGCTACGCAGCAGAATGTAGCTGTGTGAGGATCTGAGTTTTTGAAGCAGCATCCCTGAATGAAAGAAAGGAAATGTTGTATGAACCACATAGAAAGAATTTAGCAAGTGGAATCTTTCCTCTTAATCATAGATCTGGGACCTGGTACTTACAAACTACAAAAACGCGAACCTAAATTTGTAACCAGAATTCAATATCCCTCCTAAAGCATGCTGGGAGCCTGTTGTCAGACTCTGAGTACTGGAGAACTGGGGAGGGATGTGGAAGCAGGAAGTTGCTTTTGAGTAGGGAGAGGCGGGACAGCGTTAAGTGGTGGTTACAGATGGTGACAGTTTTAGAGAGTAAGATGTGTTCTGAGTGTCAGGGAAGGAAGGAAGCTATACAAGGTGTGACTGTCCAACTGGAAAGGCAGGTTGGATTCCCAGGTGCCGCCCTGGAACAGGAAAAAAATCCACTGTATTTTAAGCACTTTTAAGTATTTTAGAGGAAGTAGTCAGACTCACATTACCAGTCAGGTAGCACAGGTGACAATCAACCCAGACGGTTGTTGTAATTGAGAAAATGGGTACTTAAGGGGTGGAGGTGCTCACTCTGTGTGGTTGGGATCAAAGACCCAGAAAGGAAGATGGCACTGCCCATGTCTTCTAGAGTCTTTCATAATCCATACAGAATCTCTAATGCTAATTTAGTTTCTTTTCCTGTAGCTATAATAAAATCAATTGGGGGGCAGGAGGAACAACTTACTGGGGAAACTATTTCAGCTCCAGGTTGCAGTCCATCACCGGGAGACTCAGAGCAGCAGGAAGTCAAAGCACCTGGTCATGTTTCTCGCATCCACAGTAAGGAAGCAGAGGATGAATCTCATCTCTCATCCTCCTTTTCCAGCAGTCCAGGATGCAGCCCGTCCAATGGTACTGCTCCAGTGGGCAGTCCTTCCTACCTTAAGAATCAAGCTAACTCCCCACAGGCATGTCCAGAGGTTACCTTCCAAGATAAGTCTAGATTCTGTAAATTGGCAATTAACACTAACCATCCTGGAAGATAAGCAAAATTTTTACTTTGTTAATTAAGAAGGGGGAGGGATGAGGCAAAGTAAAATTTAATAAGACATTGACCTTAACTGGATGATGCAGTAGGCTTCTGAATAGGAATAAGCATGTTTCCTATGTTCAGCTACTGAGTCACTGCCACCATTGCCAGTTCTTTAGTGACACCTTCTCCTGTTGTATGACCTGCTACATGGCCATATATGGGGCAGAACAGGCCTCTTTTCTCCCAGGACAGGTAGAGCAGAGGTGTCGTATTTACCCTCAGGTTGCAGGAACACCACCACCGGCATGGTGAATTTTGTCTTTGTACTGGGGGTTGAATCTAGGACCTTGCTGTGCTACTGAGCTGTCCCAGCATCTTTTACATTTTATTTTGAGACAGATTTAGACTAAATTGTCCCGTCAGGCCTTGAATATGAAATCCTCCTGTTCAGTGCCTGGAATGGCAGCCTTGTGATACCAGATCCAGCTGATATGCTCAATTTTAACATGAAGTATGCTGACTCCTTTCCAGTGCTTTCATTCTCTCAAAGAAACAATATGCCTATTAGCTTGGTTATGGACAGCTAGTTATAGACAGGTTCTTTCTTTTTATGTTTTATTATTACTACTTTCTATTTCCATTGATACTGCTTCATAGAGAAAAGGTATATGACTTAAACAATGGCCTTCCAAAAGATCGTCTAAATGTTCCCATACCTTTAACAGTGATGATGATCAGCACAGGCTTTCTGGGTCCAGATCTTAGCTTTTTTTTTCTTTTTTTTTCTCACTTAAGCCAATCATTAACTTCTCTACCTAATCCCTCAATGATAAATGGGGGTGACGGTTGTTGTTACCACCTACCTAAGGGTAAAAAGGGTTCTGGCCAGACAGCTTAGTAAGACTGAGCATCACTAACCCTCAAATAAGAAATCTGACAAGAAAGCGTAAGTGGAAATTTTCACATGTGACCTCTTACAGTTAATCCCAGGCAAAACATGAGTGCATTAGAAATGTGCATGATTACCTTCAAGGCTCAAGTTTGAGAAATATATCAAGTATGAATAAAATTTTGTGTTTAGTCTTGGGCTCTAACCCCAAGACACCTTTTTTATGTATGCAATATTTTTATGTATGCAATATGTGCAAATGCAAATATTCCAAATATCTGCAAAGTTCTAGGACTGAAAAAATTCTTATCTCAAGCATGTTGGACCACAGACATCAGCCTGAGATGAAAAGCATTTGACAAGTGTCTGCAATGGCATCAGTGCTTAGTGGGCACTAGTGAGTGCCACATGTCCATTCATTTATCGTTCCTAGAATGAAAAGAGGAAATCTAAACTGTGTTGTGAAAGATTTTTGGGCCTGTTTGAGCCAGAAGTTTGGACCTTGTCTGCATCAGTTTTTATCTCCCAAAGAAATGAATCAGAGACTTATATTAATTTCATACTGTTTGGCCTATGCCTCAAACACATTATTAGCTAGCTCTTTTATTTTAATTTAACCCATTTCTAGTAATCTACTTGCCACGTGTCCTGGTCCATGGCTCATCTGGATTCCTTACATGGTTCTTCTTCGGGGGTCAGATGGAGAGGGACTGACTCTACCCTCCTTCTACCTGTCTCTACTCTGATTTCCTACCTATTGCTAAGGTGTTCACCATAGGCCAAAACAGTTACTTTATTTACAAACAGAAAACAGTCCTACCACAGTAGTGGGATTATGTTATGTTGCTACTGTTTCCTGTCATTGTAAATATTTGTTCTGCCTATGGGCTTAATAAAAGCTGATTGGCTAAAGGCAGATAGGAAGTGTGGGCAAGGCTACCAGGCTAAGAAAACTAGGGAACATCTCAGAACAGAGACAGATGCCACAGAGCCACCAGCGAGATAGCGCAGATGCCAGGAGACACAGAGGAAAGAGGTTGAAATGCTGCTTTGAGAAAAGGTACCAAGCTGCATGGCTGAACAAGATGGGTTGAGTTCAGATGAAGAAGTTAGCAAATTATATGCCTGAGTCCTAGGTCAATCAGTGTAAAAATAATGCAAGCATCTATGTGATTCTGTGGGACTGTTGTGTTTCTGTGGGACTGTGGGTCTGAACCTCTGAGCTAGACTGGAAAGTCCAGGCAGAAATCATTTATAACACTAAGCAAATGTTATTCTAATACTGTAGGCAGAGTAGGCTCATGCTCTTGGCAAATAAGGAGAAAATAATTCCACACTCGATGATAGTCCTCATTGTCTCAAAGCAGGGAACCTTTGGCAGGAGCAGCTGGTGATACACAGGTAGGATGCAGTGGTGTGTAACTACAGATCTGTATTCATACTGGAGACAAAGACAATGCTCCAGATATAGGCATTACCAATGTCTTAGAGTTTCTATTGCTGTAAAGAGAAACGCCATGATCATGGCAACTCTTATAAAGGAAAATAATTTAATTAGGGTGTCTTACATTTTCAGAGGTTTAGTCTATTATCATCATGGTGGGACAAGGCAGTGTGCAGGCAGATGTGGTGCTGAAAAAGGAGCTGAGAGTACTATATCTTGAGCAGGCAAGAGGAAGTGGTCTAAGACACTAAGCATAGCTTGATCATATATGAGATTCAAAGCCCACCCCCACAGTGACACACTTCCTCCAACAAGACCACACATTTTTTCAACAAGACCATACCTACTAATAGTGCCTCTCTATTTGAGGACCATTTCTTTGCAAACAACCACACCCAAAGATTTGTTCTCTGCAGTAATATGTAGGTAACATATTTCATCAAAGAAAAAAAAAAGGATATTGGTCTCATGGAGCTAGAAGACAGAGACAATATCTTGCATTTACCCTGAAAGTCACATACCTTCTGTTTTCACCAGTCCCATTGAAGACCAGAACTGCTCATCTTAAACAATATACACTGTAATCTTTCCAAAATAATTGATTTAAATATCCAGAAGATAAACAATGGAAAGTATAAAAAATTAAAAACATGATTGTAGAAACAGAGCACTGCCCTACAATTTGTAGATCATTTGGTATACCACTAGATGAAGCTAAGCGGAGTTAAGTGAGTGTAGCCACTGATCAAACCAATATACCCCCCAAAGATCAACCAATACTCACTCTCAAGCTTCCTGGAAGATGTTTTGCAAATCTTCATCCTGGACTGTAGATCTAGCTCAGTGGGAAAACACTTGCTTGCCATGTACATAAGACCCTGGTCTCAATCCCCATTAGTAAATAAAATAAAAGGAAGAAAATGGACTTGTCTGGCATGAAAGCTACCTATATATATATATATATATATATATATTGATATTTAAAACACAGAAAGCTCAAATTATTTGTCCAATATGACCAAGATAATTATACCCAGAAAGTGAAATCAGGCTCCAGATATCCATCATCTTCTCCCAAAACTCCCAGCTATGAAATGACTCCTTGTTCCTTTTTGCTTGGTTCCTGCTGTGTTGTGTTGAACTGTGTGTCATCTAAACTGAGTACATATACATTGACTTCCTAATTCTCAGTATCTCAGAATGTCCCTGTTTTTTGGAAATAAAAAAGTGTAAGTAGTTAGGATGACTAGGATGGGCTCTCATTCCACATAATAAGTGTTCTGGCAGAAGGAGGAAATGTGTGGATAGGTGCACCCAGGGAAAGATGGCAAGACAAGAGAAGGGTTGGGAGGATATAGCTACAAGCAAGAAATTCCAGTGATTATCTAAAACATAAGAGGCCAAGGGAGATGTGTGACACAGGATCTCCTTCAGAGACTTCAGTGGAGAGCCAACCCTGCTCACATCTTGACCTCAGACATACTTTTTCCCAGACGGATAGAAATTAAGTTTCTGATGTTTAAGTAGATGCATTGTCTAATTTAATTGTTGTAGCCTGATAGGGCTTGAATATGGATTCTAGCCCCTGATTTTTAGCCCCCAGTGGAGGTTTTATTCCCAAAGTCATAGGTTAATGGTACACAGTGGAAATGTAGTCTGATTATGTTAGGGGTAGGAGTTTTGAACACTGGTTACTTTCAAAGTCCTTAGGGTAGAGTCCCCATGGAAAATAATAGTGGCTTTGGAAGGACTGAGACTAGACAGAAATGTATGTACATATATCCATACTATGATGTAATTCAACTAAGGGATTGCCACTAGGGCCTACATCTCACTCTTTGGAAATCCAGTCACCTAAAACATGAATCAATCAAAGTCTTTTGTAACATAGTCTTTCACATGCATTTGCTTATAGTAATTAAAAAGCTGACCCATGCACAAATAATTGGCAAATTGGTGAGACACTATAGTGACTATGAAATGCCCCCACAAAGCTGTCCTCAGCATAACTGGTTGAATGAAGGAAAGAACCACAGAATCCATAGCCAGAGAAAAATGCCAGAGGTTAAATCATTAGCTTTTTTTAGATGGTTTCCAGACAGCTATAAGTGGGAAATGCAGTCCAAGGAACTCAGAGGGAAAAGCAACATACTGTTTCACATGCCAACAAAGACAAAGAGTGACTAAGAAAAGCTGGGGCCTGAGCCCCAACCTCAACCCTACTCTCTCTATCACTCTTTTCCTCCTGTCAACAACATCTCTTTTTTTTTTCTGCCCAGAGGACAAAGAACAAAGCTCCAGGCCAATGCTAACAGCTCTGGGTACCAAGAGACAAAAATAAGCCTCTATGTATACATACTAGCCAGCAAAATCTCAGAGAGGGCTCTGCTTGGCCCAAGAAAAACACATCCTGTCATTATCAAGGAGTGTTCCTTTAGGAGTGTAGGGACTGGAAAAGGCAGTCACCATGACTTCTGTGCTTCCCAGAAAATCTAGATCATCTCAACTCTGGGGCACCTGGAGAAAAGACAAGTCACTGTGAAAAGCAAAGAGCAATACAGATGCAGTTTTTACCATCCTCTGTAGCTAGGTCCAGAGACATAGATTCGTCCCACTTAGGGGAATATATGGAGCAAATGGGAACAGCACAGTCTGCAGCATGGGTTCAAATCTCTGCCACTGATAAGCTGTGAAATGCTAAAGAAATTCTTTAATTTATCTGAGTTTCTGTTTCCTTGTTTGCAAAAGGTGGACTGTTCTCCTATATGTCTATATTGTAAAAACAATAGGCATTCATTTTACCCAGAATCCTTAGCCTAACATAGAGTGGCTCAGTGTGTCTATTATTTTTTTCTGTTCTCACTGTTATTCAGAAGAACGTGGGTTATTAATTTCACAACTCTGCCTCTTGTTAGACATGTTGTCTAATCTATCTCATACCTCAGTTTCCCCATTCTCTACAGTAGGAGCACTAATTGAAGCTTCCCCATAGCTCTGTCGTGGGAAGTGCCTGAGATCATGCATTTAAGGCACTAATTAAAATGGAGTCTATCACATTCTGAGATTCAACAATAGCTTGCCATTGTTTTCCTGAGTTTAAATATATTCAGCCCTGTCAACACATGCAGTAAGTAATACTTATTACATGATTTCTATGGCTGGGGTGATGTACTCCAACCTCTGGGGAATACAAGAAAATTGGGGTTGGAAGGAGCCTAATAGACCTTCTCCAATTTTGTTACTTGTTAGATTTTTAGCCCTGGGCCTTGAGCATCTACATCTTAATCAAGCAAAAGAAATATGACCCATCTGTCAGCTCCCAGGAGCAATGACATTGGCAGTGACCCAGAAAGTATAGCACTAGATGAGGGCACTGAGTTGTGCTCCAGGAGTGTCTGGGATCACTGAAATCAGGCAAGTGGTTGACTGAAAAACCTGGAGAAGGAATATCAGTTAACACTTTCATGGAGTAGAAAGAGAGCAGTGCTCTGTCAGAACAGGCTCCATATGGGATTGGAGCTGTGTCTGTATGATGCAAGCTATTCTCAATCCTAAACAGTACTGCTGAGTGAGATTTCGTGGGTGGAACTGTGAGCCAAGAGATCCTGTGTTTTTCACTTCCTGCTTTTTTTACTCCTAAGACTGTTGTGAGTTAGCATATGGAACTTAAATGTGTGAATGAACTGTAATTTGTGTTCATGGTGTCAATAGCCAGAAAGTGTCTATTTAGGGAAGAGAAATGAATATATAATAGGGTAGAGACATGGTACCATAAAAGGAATGGTCCATGGGGTCCTGGAACACAAGTTCTGATGTTCAGCCATTATCCCTAGCCACCTTTCTCCACGCATACTTTTGACAAATGGCTTGACAAAATCTGGGATGGGATGTGAAAGAAGACAGTCCTGACCTTCTTTGTCCTTCTGTGATGCCAATAAATGACATCATCTATGTATGCACTCCCCTTGGTGAACAATGGAAATCAGCCTTGGAAAATCAAAATTTGTCAGAGACAACTTTATAGCTCAACCTTTCTCTCCCATCTATAAGCCTACACAATAAATTCTGCAACTATAAAACTTGCTTTTTAAAGAGTACAGAATATTGAGGTAGTCAGAAGGAGAAACATATAATAAACCCTGAATGTGTTTGCTTTTATTTACTAACTAGCAACCTTTGTCAGAAGCTTCACATGCTTCCCAAATGTTCAGCCCCATTCATTATTATTTGTTAATATGTAAATTACTGCTTTTTTCCCTGATGAGAGAACATGCCTAAAATACTGCTGTCTGTCTTGTCAAGGAATGATAAAAACAATTCATGTGGCCTGAAGCATTTCCCTAAAAATGTGGATGGGAAAGAACCCCTCTTACTGCTGGAGTTTTGCTTTCCTGGCTTCCCTTGCAGCTTGCATTGCTAGAGGTTTGCTTTCCTGGCTTCCCTTGCAGCTTGAATGAAGACAATTGCAGAGCACCTGGTTGGGCAGTGACTTAAGCTAGAGGGTCAGCTGGCCTCCTTCCTAGAGAACTTGGAGACAGCAAGCAGTGATGACAAATGCCAAAGGCAGTAACAACAAAGTAACACAGCAACAGGCCTTTGGGGAATGGTTCTGCTGTGGTTTTGGAGGGTTGGCCTAGTCAAATGGCTTCTGGTCCAGCTCTTTGGAGCACTTGGAAACTCATTAAGTGATCAAATATTTTACAACAGTTATTTCTGTGTAAATTAGCTAGACTTGATTTCTGTGGCTTCTGGTATACACATCTTCTTAAACCCAAGTTTGCCTTCTTAGTAGCCAAGGGCTAGAGACTAAGTGGATAGAATAGTAAGAGGGATATGTGTCAGAGTGGCTTTTATACAATAGAAATCTCTATCTGGCCTCCAATTTTCCATTCTGTTACTTTGGGTTGGTCATAATACAAACACATCAGTCTTTAAGTTACATAAATTTGAGTGATTCAACTGCATTTATTAATTCCTGCTGATCCAGTAATCCCATTTCTAGGAATCTACTTTAATGAATAAATCATCTATTATTTCACTCTGAGAATGCTTATTTTAGTCAAGCTTTTTCAGAGAAACAGAACCAACAGGATATAAATAGATGCTCAGGAAGAGATTTGAGACCAATAATTTGTTTGTGTAACTATGGAGATTCATAAGTCCCACCATGTGTTATCCACAAGCCAGAGACCGAGGAAAGCTGGTTGTGAACAATGGTGTCATATTCAGTCTGAGTCCAAAGACCAAAGAACCCAGAGAACTGATGTTCCGGGAAAGAAGACATTTATTCTACCTCCAGAAGAAAGGAGACTCATACCTCCCCTGTCTTCTATACTGTCTGTTCCTCCTTGATGTAATGGAGCACATGCTTTACATGATGACAATACATCTTTATTCATTACACAAAGACCAGTCCTCTTTAGATTTATTCCAACAAACAAGTCCATAAGAAACTTTAACTCGCTCTCAGGACATCCCTCAGCCCTGTCAAGTTGAGATCTAATATCAACCATCACAATGAGCATTATAGCATTAGTGATAAAAATCAATAAATCACAAGCAGTCCAAATATGCACCATTAAAACATAACAGAGTTACTAAAGCCAATGTTTTCAATTACCAATTACATTGTTAGAGATTGTGAGAAACACTGTAGTTGATCCTTCTTTTTCTTTCTTTCCCTTTTGCTCTTTTAGGGGGCCCACCATCCAGCTCTCAAATAAATAAACTCAGGGGCTTACTCTTTCTTATAAATATCCAGCCTTAGCTTGGCTTGTTTCTAGCCAGCTTTTTTAACTTAAATTATTCCATCTACTTCCATCTACCTTTTGTCTCCAGGCTTTGTCTTTCTCTACTTCTGTTTACCTTTCTCTACTTCTTATCCATGGCTTGCTGTGTGGCTGGGTCACTAGCCCGTTCCTTTCTTGCTCCTTACAGATTTCTCCTCCTTATTTATTTTTGCTGCCTGCCATGCCCACCTATTCTTTCTCCTGCCTTGTTATTGCCGGTTTAGCTCTTTATTGGGCCAATCAGGTGTTCTAGACAGGCAAAGTAACACAGCTTCACAGAGTTAAACAAATGCAACATAAAAGACTGAAACATATCTTTGCATCATTAAACAAATGTTTCACAGCATAAACAAATGTAATACATCTTCAAATAATATTCTACAACAGGGTATATAAAGTTTTATATAGATAGTCTTCAATATGTGATAACTCAAATTGTGATGTTTTGACTTTATGAAGATGTGTGAATAATAAACATTCAGTAGAAAATGTGTCAAATCATGATCTTTTCCTAGTCTTGTGATATGGCCAGCTACTCATTCATGATATTGGGCAGGGGCAGTTAGTCATAGCTTCTATCTACCCCATGGAATTATGAAGTAAAGTAAGGAGTACATTACAGTATGTTACACTTGCAAGCTTTAACACTGAGTAAACGAGATACAATAAATATGTTTATCTAATGATATTTTCAACTTGATAGGTATGTGAGAACATAACTCTACTGCAAATCAAAGGGAATCTGCAAAGTAAGATCCAAATTTTACTTAAAATTCTTGTGTTATCTGAATGATATATGGCCAAATATGCAGTCGATCATGGTACCAACATTGTTATTTCTACATTATGAGATTGTAAATCTTTTAGTTTTTAAATGCTTTTAAGCCAGATACTATTTTACTACAAACATATATTGTAATTTACACATTTCCTATAAATACTGTTATATTTCCTATACTGTTACCTTGAGAAAAATAAGTAAATGTAAACATAATGACATATGATGTATAACTGTTCATTAAAATATATACAAATACATTTATAATTCTGATTTTCACTAAGTTGAACTCCTACCCCATAGTATTGGTAAGTCAATATGTTTTGATGTATTTGCCATGGACTATCCCGGCAATGGAACTAGTAAAGTAGGAAGCCCCACGCTATTCCAGGCCGAGGCATGTACTGCAGCTGACCATCACATCTCCATCCCAAAGTAGCAAGACAGCATCCCAACCCAAATGCCCTCTACCAAAAATACTTTAGACTATTTTCCCCCTATTTTTTGGGAGAAGATTTTTTTGAGCTTTACTGTGTAGCACTACCTTAATCCTCCTGCCTCAGCTTTCTGAGTACTGATGAGCCACCATACTTAGGTTTGATGAGAATTATGTAAGCCTCCAAAAGCCTATTTTTATGTGGAAGGTAAATAAATGTAAATAAATAGATGATGGATAACCAATTTTAAGAAGTAGAAATTTGAGGAATATCTGTTAATTGAACAATTAAAAATAAACATAATAAGCCCGATTGCATATGTATACAAAACATTTAAAACACTATTTTGAAAAACAGAATGAAAAAGACTTCCTGAGAACCACATTTTTTAGCCCAACTTGCTAGAATCCTGGAATGCATAATGCTCCTAAAACAGCCACTGAGATCAAATAATCTGACCATAAATCTTGTGTGTTTATTCTGGGTTTCTGAGGGCAAAGGTTGGGTCTATTTATATGCCAGTGCATTGTAGACACGTAATAAATCTTTAACCATAAAGGTAGGGACTTCTATGGAGTCCAGTTCCACTTAGACTCCTTTTAGCTTTTTCAAAGTTTAAAATACACACAACACACTGAGAGGACTTTTCAACTCCAAAAGAAACAGAGCCGCTCATACTTTCCAAATATGAAGGTGTCCTTCAGTGACCACACAGCTCCTGCTACACAACCATTAGCACATATTTGTAAGCTAAGCAAAGCTTGTCTTCACCTTCCTCTCTTGAAGGGCTTGGATATTATTCTGGAAAGGAGAAAGGCTGGAAGGAACAGGCTGGCTTGAATTCAAATTCCAGTTCGGGGCTGGAGAGATGGCTCAGCGGTTAAGAGCACCGTCTGCTCTTCCAGAGGACCCGGGTTCGATTCCCAGCACCCACATGGCAGCTAACAACTGTCTGTAGTTCCAGTTCCAGGCAAACATCAAATTCCAGTTCTTCCACTGATGAACTGTACAACTGTGAGAAACGAATGTAACCTCAGCCCCCAGTTCCCTCTAAAGACATGGAGGTAGCAGGGGAGATACTTGGAGTAACTGAAGCAGCTGATGAAATCACAGCCCCCACTTCATCTTGCACATCTGTCCTGCTGCTACCCACTCTGCTCTTGTGCTCAAACACTGTCTATATCCCTCATACCCTGGGTTACTCCTCAGTTTGCTGTTGCTTTAGAAATTATCAAATAAGCAAATGAAAGCAGGAAGTGTGACATCTTGTAGGTAAAGTACTTAACCCCAGCGGGAATTCTGAAAAGGCTTATAATTTGCTTAAAGACTTGATGGACGCCTAGTTAATGTAATTCTGAGAAACACTGCTGACTGTGGTACCCTTGAGTACCATAATTCAGCTGCAGAGATCTCAAAGAGAAAGAAGCCAGCTTAATAAACCATCCAGGCAAACCTGGGTTCTCCAGGATTCTACTTTATGAAATAATATTCCACTTGGACTATCTTGAGAAGAATTATCTCATTTCCAAAGGTCTTATTCTCAAGTGAAGACCTCTTTGTCACAGTCTCCATACAGCCTAAGACACAGTGGGTCCCTCTGAGAGATTCTGTGGACTCTAAGGCTGGCACAGGTTAAAAATTACACTGACTTACAGAAAAATTGAATCTAGTACTACTGTATTTTGAATGTGATTCGTTAAAGCCTGATATATAACAAATTTGATGCCCAGATTCCTACGATGCTTGTACTTGGCAGCACTGATAAGTAGAGCTACATGAGGTGGTAAGGGCTGGGCCCTACTTTGGCTTTAGGGAAAAAAGTCCTACCCCATGACTTTGTTCTTTCTCTCCATATGAGGTCCTCTACCTTCTTATTTATCAGGAGAGGCTTCAGCAAATAAGAGGTACCATGCTTTGGGACTTCCTAGCCACCAGAACTATGAACTAAAGAAACTTCTTTATACATTTATACATTAACCAGTCTGTGCTGTTCATTTAGAGTAACAGAAAAACACATTAAGAAATGCCTGGACCTCTGCATCAGTTTTCAGCCTAAAAGGCATCTTAAAACATAGCCATTTGTGCAGGAGAATTTGGTCCCAAAGGATTCCAGTGTCGCAGATGTTCAAGTCCTCTACTAAAACAGCAAGATAGCTTCCTACTCAAAATGCTGCCCTCTTGATAACATTCTTGTAGTCAAATCCTTTGTTTTTCTTCATGGCTTGATGAATAAAACATGGTGAAAATTTTGTATATAATTTATGCAATCATTTGGTACACTTTAAATCACGTTCATATTACTTTTGTAATATCTATTAACCATATAGTATAATAAATGAATGCACAATCTTTTGTCATCATGACTGGATATCCGTAAAGCTCACACTCAAAAGCTTCACAAGTAAGTTACAAGGAATAAAGCCTGCTAATATTTTAAATACACTTACAATTTTGTCTTTGGCCACATTAATGGCTATTGTGGGATACATACAGCTGAAATATAACACCAAGAAAATTAGTCTGTACATTTCAGTACTGATACTGTTTCCTAAGTAATTTTTCAACTAGAATAATAACTTAGTTGATGATAGCTACACACATCTCAGCCAGCCATGTAGTTTTAGACAAGGGAGCAGATGAATTCTTGTTTGTGTTTTGCCTCTAGGACTCATTTGGTTTCTTGTAAAGTTCCTGCAGGAGTGAAAGGTTTCATATAAATGTAAAAAAAAAAATCACCTTTGATCTCCCAATTCAGTTCTTTGGAATCTAGAAAGAATCATTTGTAACTTAGTCCTAGTCAGAGCAGCAGCAATTTGTTTGACCTGAAGACCCTTGCGTCGGAAAACTGCCAGCAGCTTTGCTTGTGGTCTGCAACCTCCTTCATCCTTCCCTTCAGCAGGCACTGGAGCAAATTCAGATTCACTGTTTCCAAGACAACTAACTATCAGACCCAGACAGGATAGGCCTGGGATGTCCTATACGTGGCAGGCCATGAAAATCAAGATGGAAGATCCTGGCCACAGTCAACACCACATTGCTGTTGGCACCTCCCCGTGCTGCTGTATCCCTTCTTCCTCTCCATGCCATCCTACATCCTCCTGATTCCCTTTCTGAAAACCATCTCTCCTAAATATTTTTGAACTGCAGTTAGTTTACTCCATCTGTTTATAGTGAATAGAGAGCCTACTGTTTATCATTTCACTCAAATATTATCTCAGTTTCTCCCCTTAAGAAGAGATTTGCCCTTTCTGAGCCCAGACTCAGAATGCAACTTCTTTTTCTTTTTGCTATCTACCTTTCAGATGTTGGTCAGGACCCCAGTATATTTTTCCTAATACTTTGGACTTCCTCACATCTTCTTTGAAGCCCACCTCCCTGCCATGCGGCTCCGGGTAACTCTGACTGACTCCATGGCTTTTCTTCCATTCTCTTCCTTCTACCAGCTGCAGAGATTTACAGCTCACCTTCCCTGGGGTATTTACTTTAAAGTCTAATAAAACTACCCTTGAGCTTCAAAACAAAACAAGCAACAGGCTTAGGTAGCCACTGACTCCTTTTATAGGTTATGCACATTGGGCTCAGAGAAGAGAAGAACTGTCGTCTTTGGGCCCCTGGTCATGAAGTCCAGAGCTGAGGCACAGTGCAGACTGAAGAAGGCTGAACGTGAGAGACCTAAGCAAGAAAGAGCCAGGGTAGGGAAAGGACAATCAGGAAGGCAAATAGGAAGAGGAAAAGCTGGCTATTCTGTGGTGGGCTGGCCATTTTACTAAGGCATTTCCTGTCCACATATCTGTCTACTTCAGAGACTGTGTTTTATAGAAGACACATTCCTGAAAGGAGATCATTAGAACCAGAAAGCAAAAGTTAGAACGTCAGAACTCAGAGTTCCTGCCACCTGTGAGGGCCAGAGGTAGCTTCTGGGGTCTTTGGGAGCGTAGCTTCTACCTGCACAGCTATCAACACTGATAGAAAAATGGTTTCTAATCCATAACTAATGCCAAACAATCCAAAGCCCCTCCCACCCTCCACTTACAGGCATTACCCCGGGCTCTCTTTAGCCAGTGCCAGAGACACCTATTGGTGTATGCACTAACAACCAAGATATTGTGAACCCAATATTCAAGATCTAGTGTCAGAATTAAATGTTCTTAAATCGAGTCATGGCTCAGTTTGTAAAACACTTGTCATGCCTTATGAGGATCTGTATTCAAATCCCCAGAGCCCATGATAAAGTCAGCGTGACAGCATGCTCATCTGAAATTCCAGCACTCCAGTAAACAGATGGGAGATAGAGAAGAGACCCTGCCTAAAACTAGGTGAAAAATAAGAACAAAAACTGGAAGCTGTCCCCTGACCTCCACACATGCACCATGGTACATGGGTACTCACACTCATGCATGAAAACATGTACACATACACACACATAAAACACATACACATCAAACACACATACAATTTTTTTTAATGTTACAGGTCCTTACTCTTTCTAAAAATACCAAGAGAAGAGGAAGAAAAAGAAAGAAATGATATCCATCAAGAAGTGCTGATTTAACAAGGTAGTGGTGGTGGCACTTTTAATCCCCAAACTCTGGAGGTCAATCCAGGTGGATGTGAGTTTTAGGCCAGTCTGGTCTACAGAGAAAGTTCCAGGATGGGCAGAACTACATGGAGAAACCTTGTCTCAAAGAAACAAAAAGAAAAAAGGAAAAAGGAGAAGAAAGAAGAAGCACTGATTTCTTATAAGCCGGAATTAGTTTTTCCCTTTCAGACTCAAGGACATTTTCAAGATTCATTTAAACTCTTCACACATACAGCTCAATGATGTCATCTTTTTCAAGAGCTCTAAGTAAATAGGGCTCTGACAGTCAGGAGTCATAAATCTGAAGTTGTCTTTCTGGCCTTGCATCTCTGGAGTACTCTCACCTGCTAGAATAAACAATAATGAATGTAACGAAGATAAGATGCATTGCACACTCGGAAAGTGTGAAAATGTGATGTGTCAGAAAATAGAATAATGCGGCTTGCATTGCTCTTCTTGGGGACTCACATAGAAACTTTCCATTCCTGAGAGAAGAGATTTCCCAATAAATGTCTTCTTTCTCTTGAGGTGAACTCTGATTACTTGTATTTTCTCATTTTTTAAAAACAAGAAACTGATTTCTTTCCAAGGAAGTTGAGATGGTTTAGGGCTGTTGGAAAAGTTTGTAGGTTGTTATTAGCATAGCTGCAGATTATATATTTAGGACATGGCAAACAATTCTTTCTTTGTCTGGCCTAACAAGGCAGTTTCCTACCTGATAATTAATAAGGTGGTATTTCTCACAAGAGAGGTAAATGGATGTCCACATTAATCAAAATATATCCAAAGTTAACAATGAGGAAAAAAATGATTAAGTGTGAATTCCTCCTTTCCACTAGAGCTGAAGGTGAAGTTTCTGTCACCTGCTCACATCCTAACTGTGTTAGTTACTTTTCCCGTGGCTGTGACAGACCATTTGTCAAAAGCAAGTTAAGGAAGGAGGGGATTGTCGAGCCTCATTAGGTGAAAGTATGTTGCATTGTGGAGCGGAAGGCATGGCGGCAGGAGGAGGGAACAGCTGGTCAGGCTGTGGTCAGAGTCTGGAAGCAGAAAGAGATGAAGGTTGGTGTTCAGCTTGCTTCTCTCTTTCATTTAGATCGAGAATCCAGCCCCCAGTACTATTGACAATACTCAAGGTGGGTTTTCCTTTTTAGAAACACTCTCATAAACATACCCTCAATAGATACACCAGAATATCTGTTTCTATGGAGATTTAAATCTAGCGAACCTGATTAATCATCAAATTCTGCTCCTTGTTGGCTTGCTACCTAAACACATCACTTTAAATCAAACATTTTACTTTTGTTTCTCAAAGTCTCATTTTTATTATATAATGCAAACTGAATTTACTCAAGACAATCTCTTATGAATCCTTACAAATACAAGACAGATCACATGGTCCAAAATACAATGGCACAGAATAAGAATTACTGTTACAATGGGAGGAAGAGGTGCATAGGAAAAAAAGACCAGACCAAGTAAGACTCACACCCAGAAAGACAAATATCAAATCCTGTAGCATCTGGAGCTCGTGATAGAATCACCTGGTGACAACGGCCTTGAGCAGCCTTGACCCTCTAAGATCATATGACCTTTCTTGAGCTTGCTCTGTTTCATGCCTACAGCTTTCCTCAACAGACACAAAATGGTCCTGCCATTTCCAACATCCTGTAGTGTCCTGTATTTCAATTTGGGTTTCACCCTCCCAACTTTATAAAATGGCCTCAGGGGGACTCTTTGCAGGGGATCAATCCCTACAACATATTTCCTGATTTCAGTAGCTTGACTTATGTCTCCATAACCCCCATACTCTTGCATTTTTCATGCAGAATTACATGATTCTGCTGTCAGTTTGAGATGTAGGGACTCAGTCTCAGCAGCTTCTCATGATAGACCATAGGGAAATCCTTCCTTCCAGTGCCTTCCCACATCAGCTTTTCTCCTTTCTGCTGACTCTGCATTTTCACACGTCTTCACTGAGCTGGAGTTTGCCATTAAGGTGCCTTTGCTACTATTGCTTCTTAGGGCACTCATCTATTCACCAGCTGCAGTTGCTTTCTCCACCTCTTCCTGTCCACACTCTTCTCTTTGCTGCATTTCACATTTCCAGATCTTTCTGTTCTCTCTCACAGCCAATCTTAAGAACAGTGAGTAGCAGCCATCCCACTGTCCAAATGCTGTCCTGTATTGACATTTCCTCCACCAAACAAATTAGCTCATTGCCTCATTTGTATCCTCAGGATATTGGTGGAATGAAGTCAAATTTCTTGCCAGGTTATAACGCGCATGGCCTCTAGCTCCATTCTTGATAGAGTCCTAGTTCTGATCTAAAACCTCATGAGCTAGACTGCTAGAATTTCTCTCAGTATTCTGCTCTTCTGACCTACCTCCAATACTGTCTAGTAAGCTCTGCTTACAGCATTTCAAGGATTATAAATCTAGAACCTCCAAATTGTCCCATATTTCTTCCACAAATATGTTCCCAGAAGCTGGTGAACCACAGCAGTCCCTCCTTAGAACCTACCAATCTTCCATCTCAGTTATTTTTGTCATTGATATGACAAATATCTAACAAAAGCAACTCAAGGAAGAAAAGGTTTCTTTGTCTCACAGTTTTGTGGTAGAGCCCACCACAGCTAGGAAGGCATGAGCAGGAGTGTAAGGCAGTTAGCCATGCCACATCTGCACTCATAAACACAGCGAGTGCAATGCCAGTGCCCAGCATGCTTCCTTCATTTCAATCCCAGGATACCAGTGGACAGTGCTTCCCACTTTCTACATGGGTCTTCCTGCCATAATTAAACCTTTTTTGACATACACACTCTCATGGACATTGCCAAAGGTGTGTTTTCATGAAGACTACCAATCCAGTTAAGTTGAGAGTACAGATTGACTTTAGCACCAACTCTCATTTCATACATAGAACTCCATATTGAATGGAGGGTGAGAAAAGAAAAGGACATAACTGGTCTCAGGTTTTGGCACCAGATTAAGGTTAAAGGAGGAGGAGGAAGAACATGACCACGACTGCTCCTAGGTATGTCTGAGAAGAAGGTTTATTGTAGGTATGTGGGAGAGCAGAGACAGAGGCATGGACATCTTAGAGAGTCTAGAGTGAACATGACCCTGGACTGTGCTATGTTTACATAGGGGAGGGGAACGGAGACGGGGAGAAAATAGAACTTTGTGCAGGAACCAAGAGGTCCAAATGTACAAAGAGGGTGGGTAACTGAAAGGTTGGATTGTATATGAATGAGCAGCCCAGCCATCTGGGCTGGAGAGTTCAGGCTAAGTCAGGCAGGAGGGCCCTGTCACAGGTAGGGACTCAGGAATTCTGGGAGGACCTAGTGGCCAGGTCTGCTTTGATATGGTAAATATGCACCTCAGCCATTTGCCCCAGATTTAAAATCTAGCAAATATGGCATGAGAGAAAAGTACAGAAGTGGTAATCTAATTAATATTGTCAATAAAAAATCCAGAGTCAAATATTGGGGTAGGAACCTGAAAGATCAGAGAACCAGAAGCAACTGCCAGGAGCTTCCTCCTCCCCCTTCCATTCCTTGGTCCAAAAGCATGGAGCTCCTCTCTCAACCCTGCCTTATCATTTCCTGTCTCCTCTCTATACAGTCCTCCAAATCTCTATGGTCAGCTAATGGCTTGCTCCACTCTCTGACTACAAAAACAATCAAAATAGCATACAACAAAGTACCTTTTAATATTTATTAATTTACTGACTGGGCTAATCAATGAGACACGGAGAACTGAAGTCTGTTTTGATTTGCTTTTCCTTTTATTCTCAATCAGTTGTGGTAAATAACTAGATTAATTTGCAAGGACCATCATACAAAATTAACACAGAGTGGTTGTCTTAAATTAAAGATTTTTTTCCTTACAGTTCTGGAAGCTAGAAAGTCCAGGGTAAAGAGTTGGCAGGATTGGTTTCCACTGAGTCTTCTATTCTGTATTTGTTGATAGATGACACCTTCTCCCAGAGACCTCACATGGACTCTACCTTGTGAACATCTGTGCTCTAGTGCCATCTTCCCACCTTCTTGGTATACAGTCATATTGGATCATAGCCCATTGTAATGACTTCATTTTTACCTAATTACTATCATGATCCAGTCTCCAAATATAGTCACTTTCTAAGGTATTGAGATAAGGAGAGCAACATACAAAAGGAGAGACACAATTCTTCCCTTACTAAATGCTCATTGATGGTTTTGTCAATGACATTGTAAGCTACTTAATGAATAGCTGAATAGCAGGTGAAAAAACACAGGAACTGGCCTCTGGCCCAGGATATTATTTGCTGGTAATATGACCTTGATCAACTTTCTTATCCTGTCTAGGTGTCTGATCTCTCAAAATCAAGTGAAGACATAGAGAACAAACAATATTATTTCTGTTCTGAAGTATAAGGTAAATGTACCGATTTGTCAAGGTTGAATAGTACTACAAGGAAAGGCAGAAGCAATCACACACCTTTTTCTTGGTGTTCGAGGACACATTTCCTCCTCTAAGGATCTGGGAACCACTTGTAATTTTTTCAAATGCTTGTCCACTGGACTACTGTGCAAACACCGAACAATAGCCATCAAAGTCTGCAACAACTCTATTGTGTATCAAAACTGACAATATGGAATGTTTTAAACATTTGTATATTTGTGGGGCTTTGTATGTATGTGTGCCTATGAAAACCAGGGGCCAAAGTTGATGCCTTCTTTTATTACTCTTCACTTTATGTTTTGAGATGAGGTTTCTTGGTGAATTTGGACATCATCATTTCAGTTTGACTGGCTAGCCTACAAGCCCCTGAGATCTGTCTCTGCTCTGGGGTTGTAAGTGCATGATGCCACACCCTGCTTTTTACATAGTGCTGGAGATTTGAACTTGGGTCCTCACACTTGCTTAGTAAGCATTTTGCTCACTGAGCCATCTCATCTCTGTTCCTAGTTGAAATGTATTTTTATATAGCATACTTTTCTTTCACGTTTGATTAAAATAAAAATTAATGGAGGGAATCTCTTGGAATGCATTGTATCTGGTGAAATACTTCATAAAAGAGAGAAGCCAGTATCCAGAAATGCTTGCCTTCCAAGAAGGGGCTGTACCCTGGGTATTACAACTACCCACAGTAGTTGTAATTAGAAGTTTTTGTCCCACCAGAAACTCTCACATACCCAGAAGCTCTTCCAAATAACTGACTCAGAGGTTTAATTTATTTAATTTAATTTATTACCTATAAATGCTCAGCCAGTAACTCAAGCTTATTACTAACTAGCTTTTATACTTAAATTAACCCATAATTCTTATCTATGTTTGGTCACATGGCTTGGTACCTTTTCTCAGTCCAGCATTCTTATCTTGTTTCCTCAGCATCTGGCTGCATACTTTATCTCTACCTTTCCTCTTCCCTGAATTCTCCTAGTCTGGTCACCTTGCCTATACTTCTTGCCTGGTTACTGGCTAATCAGTGTTTTATTAAACCAACATGAGTAAGAAATCTTTACAGTTTATAAGAACAATATCCCACAGCAAGTAGTACTTACTATTTAAAAGCTATAGGCAGCTTCAGAACTCCCAGAAAGCTTGTAGTTGCTGCCTCTGCCAGAATCTATATTGGTCCTTTCAGGCAGGTTTTATTACTGTCAGAGGACATACCTAAAACAAAATCCTAGCCTGGGTCTTCATTATAATTTCATTGCCTTTTGGGACATAATTCCCTCTGTGGGATCATTGTATATGAATTAAAACTTTAACATGAAATGAAAAGTCAAATTGGATTTTAGTATTTCTGCTGGTCTTGTATATTTATGAGGCTGCTTCCAACTGCACACAGCTTTAGTGTCCGTAATAGCCATTTTGTTGGCCAGCCTCCATGCTTCAGACCTCCCTCTTCTGTGCCTCCTTTACCAGCATTTTTTCAAAACTTAGATTGTTTCAGGCAATGTGTTGACCACGGCCGAGCATATAGCGGTCATACAGATAGACCAGATATAATTATCTCAAGGAGCTTGTGGAGCTAGAGAACTAGCTAACCAGTCTAGTCCCTGTTTAGTTCTGAGTAGTCTCCTGGGAGTGAGGGGAACCCAAGGGGTGATGCGGGTCGACAGAGAGGTAAGAGTACAGTCTGGGATGCAAGCATTTATCCCGGGATCTGACTCTGGATGTTATTATTATTAAGACCAATTAGAATTCAAACTCCCCACCCCCTCCCGCCACACACACATACAAAACCAAAACTTTTCCTACATCATGGTTTAATTTTGCCTGTGCCGGTAATTATCCACAACTTACATGGCTCTCTAGTGAGCAGAACATGAGACACAGATTCTAGTCATGTATTTGGAAGGTGATCTCAAGGCAAGGAAGGAGAGTCAAGGTGGTCAGACAGGAAAGATGGAAATGCAAATAGAAGATTGGAATGGAGTGGCTGGAGAAGTGGCTCAGAGGTTAAGTGCACTTGCTGCTCTTCCAGAGGACTTGAGTTCAAGTCCCAGCATCCCCATTAATCTGTAACTGCCACACCAGGGGATCTAGTATCTCTAGCCTCTCCAGGCACCTGTATTTATATACACAATACACATAACTTAAAATAATAAAAATTAGCTAAAAAAAGAAATATAATAAGCCGTCTTAGTGGTTCACACCTAAATTCTAGGACTTGGAAGGCTGGGGCAAGAAAATTGTCCTAAGTTCAGACCAAGCTGTACCACATATCAAAATTCTACCTCAATGAAACAAACAAAAATGTCATTGAGATTCCAGCTGAGAGCACTTAGCATTTACCTACTGGGGAATCTCTAAGGAATTACAGAATGTCTATTGGAGTTTCCATGAAAGATGGAAGACAGCATTTTCCCACCTGTTCTGACACCAAACCCTGACTGCCTGGCTGCCTTGGAGGCAATGACGCTCCCAGCATTCCTGGCTGTGCTTCTAAGCCGAGCAGAGCAGGTGTTGCTTCTGAGGAGGCTAAAGAAATAAATCAGAAAGACACTTGTCTCCCTGTAGGTGGAAAGCTGTCAGAGTGAGATCGCAGCTGCAGATGCATTTGGTGGGCGGATGAGGGGATGTGACAGGGACGCAGAAGCATTCACTGAGCGTGACAAGCCGTGGCTCTTACTCAGCTTCTCTCCCTCTTATTGTCCCTGGGTTCTAACATTTTGCCCTGTAAGTTTAAATGTTTTCCCTCTCTGCTAGGTTAGTCCTTGTGGGAGCCCTTGGCTCTGGCCGAAGAGAGAGCCCTTGACCTCTGTAAACAATTCCTTCATTAAATCTTCTCCAATATAACCAAGTAATGAGATTCTGTTTCTAAGCTGTAACTTTGACAGATATTGATAGCTCTGGCTGTAAAATAAGCTTGCTGTTGTCTCAGTATTGACTGGGAAGATGATAAAGGTATTACATTTACCTGAGGCAGACATGAGCAAGCATTTAAATGGGCTTGCTCACAGAGCTTTGTTAGAAACACCAAGCCATACCTAGCCATCCTTAACACAAGATCTCCATTGGATACATGTGCTAACATGAGTCTCTAAAACCTCATGCCACGCCCCTAAACCAATCCCCTCTAACTGTGTTCTCAGTGGTGATGGAAACAGGAGCATATGGACTATGAGGACAGACCAATGCCATGTTCATTCACCCTTGGGTCATTTTATTTTTTTCAAATCCCAATAGACAATCTCTTGTCCTCTGCAAAAGTCAACAGAGGTCATACATTTACTGAATAAATCTTCATTTCTAGTATTGCTGTGGTTCTACGATTAATCAGTAATACATATAAGTTACAGAAGCAGCAACAAAAAGGCAACATTGTAAAACCTAAAAGGTTTGCCATTTATTTTTCTTTTCTCATATTCATTTAATTTTTAAAATTATGTGTATCTGTGTGAGGCCAGGACGATATTGGATCTGCCAGGCTTACAGGCTATAGTGAGCTGCCGGACATGGATGCTGGGACCTGAACTTGGATTCTCTGCAAAAGCAGACAATGCTCTTAACTGCTGGGCCACCCCTCCAGCTTGTCTTTTATACAAAGCCTGCTTAGGAGAATGGGAACCAGCACTGCCCCTTCCCTCCCTGGACATAATTGGAGATTAGACCTTCTCAGATAGCCTGTAGCCTGAGAACAATAAACCAGTGGGACCAAGTCTGCTTGCAGTGCGGTCTGTGCCAGACAGAAGAGTGTGAGGCCACACCTGCCAACAGCCTGGCATTCGACCATCATTTCCAGATTGTCAGCTGCAAGCTAAATGCTTCCCTTGCAAGGTGAAGAGCCAGTAGAGGGCTTGTTTTAATGAGAAGCATTGATATACTTTACATTTTTCTGCCCCATGGAGAAGGGCAAGGGGGAATATGAGGATTCTTCTTATATAACCTTATAGCCAGAGGGGAGGAGGTGGGAGGAGAAAGAAGGAGGGAGGGAGAAGGGAGGACAGGAAGGAGGAAGGGATGGGACTTAGGGGAAGGGAAGAAAAGGGCGAGACTTTGTAGAGTCTTGAAATATGTCTCCAGATTCAAGTCAAGGGACATCAGTACTAAAATGCGATTCCACCTAGAGAATCTACAAGTCATGGTCATTGTTTCTCCTTCTGATGAAATCCAGCACCACTTAAAAAAAACAAATGAGCCAAGGATGAGCACATACATCCACAGGTCAGGGGTATATCACAGAAGAGCAATGGTCTGTGAAAAGCCCTGTTGTGAGACATCAAACCTAATAACCACTTATATGCAAGAGCACCAAGAATGGGTGGGCAGCAGTCAACAACCTCAGTCTACTTTCTCCATTTCTCTCCAACCTGCCCTTAGGCCAATCCCTGCAGGGGTCAAGATTAGGGATAGAATGCCCTAGGAAAAAACTTTTCTTACACACAAACACACACACACTCCTACTGTGGTCAGGCTTTCAAGTTAATAACAGGCCACAACTGGGTGCAATGGAATGCATGTAATCCATAAAAGACATTTTAATGCCATGACCCTCAGAAGCCATGAATGTGACCTTTTTTGAAGAAAAGGATTCTTGCAAAGATAGTGAAGTTAAGTGTAAATTATGTGGGTGGCCATAAACCTAACTATGATCATGCTTGTAAGAGACACACAGAGCAGACACCGGAAGGAGAGGAGCCATGTGTGGAAGAAAACACAGGCAGATTAAAGTAGATGCAGCCATGAGCTAAGTCTAGAGCCAAGGGAAGCTGGAAATGGCAGAAGGGGATTCTCCCCTAATGCCTTTTAAGGGATGAAAGCCCTAGTGATGTCTTGACTTCAGAATTCTCCCTTGATGAGGAAGATGAGTCAGTGGTTAAAAGCATTGGCTACTCTTTCATAGGAGCTGGGCTCCATGTCCAGTGCCCACATGATGGCCTGTAATCATCTATAACTCCTGCTCTAGGAGCTCTGGTACCTTCTTCTGGCCTCCATGGATACTGGGTGCATGAGGTGCATAGGCATGCATGCAAGCAAATATACAAAATAAAAATAACTATATCTAAAACAAACAAACAAAATTAAAACTCTTTACTGAGCATAACCAGAGCCTGGGACAGAACTACAAATACTGGATCTATTTGGGAGCCAACCAATGCCATAGAGGGACAGTTCCAAGTCTTGCTTACAGCAACAATTCAAGAAAAAAAGATGGTCAGAAACTGCTTCAAACATCTGGACTCAGGAGAGCTTGTGGAAGCCATCCCCGGTTGAGTTCCTGCTTTCCTTCTACTGCCATGGTGGGAGGGAGAAATAGACAGAGCATGGACCCTTTGGGCAGGCTTGAGCGTTTGAAAGATCTTTTTTGATCAGTCCCATTTTACACCCCATTTTCTGGCACACACATCTAACCAATTACGCTCCACTCACCACTTTCATTTCAGTATATAAATGGTTTGCTTGTCACTCTGACTCTCTCTCAAAGAGAGTCCAGCCTACAACAGGCTCCTGTGTCTGAATAGGGCCTAGGAACCAGATACTCACACTTTCTAGGGAAGAAGCAGCTTGTAGATTTCAGGATCTGTATCCTGGCCAGATTCTGGCTCTCAGTGGGCTTTGGGCTCTGGCCAGGGGCATGGACCCCAGATGTTGAAGAAGAAAAACTGCTCCTGGACCTAATCAGAGATAGACTCACCACTGATGAAAGACTGGTTCCCACTGCTCCTGATCAAGAGAGTACTGCTCCTGCATCAAGACCTGCCATTCCTGCATGCTCCTGCATCAAGGCCTGCCATTCCTGCATGCTCCTGCATCAACACCTGCCATTCCCGCATGCTCCTGCATCAAGACCTGCCATTCCCGCATGCTCCTGCATCAAGACCTGCCATTCCC
>PVIH01001813.1:0-26398 GCA_004025045.1 Sigmodon hispidus
ACAAAGGCTTAGAGATAGGAAAGTTTTGAGTCCTGATATATACAAAGGATGCTATGGGTGTGTGTGTGTGTGTGTGTGTGTGTGTGTGTGTGTGTGTATTAAAAGCAAAAGAAAAGCAAAGCAAAGACCAAACTCCTGTTCTTACATTGCCATTGTCATTTCTCTCTGAGCTTCACTCAAATCCCTCTGTTTATACAGCCAGCACTGTGCACATCCGGGAACTCAGATTGCATATGAAAACATAAACCTAGATCTGACAGATGTTCTTACCATCTAAAGAGAGAAGCCTAGTAGAAGGGAAGACAGAGTATCAGCCCTAAAAATAAAGATGCTGCCTCCTTAAATGACTCTTGAAGGAAGAGACAGAGGACATGGATTGAGAGTATCCGATAAGATGAAGCATCTATGTTGTAGTAAGTTTCCTGACCCGTTTGGGGCCAGGAGGTTTGTACCCTGGCACGCTCGGCTGCGGTTGGAACCTGGTTCGCGCACCACAGCTTTTGTCCCCCAAAGAAATGAATCACACACTTATATCCTTTACACTGGCCTAAGGGGCAAAGGACAGCACTTGCCCTGACTGCTGTCAGCATGCTCACTGTCCGATATGGACAAGCAGGATGAAGGATAGAGACTGCCAAAGCCTGCCTAGACAGGATAAGACAGTCCTACTGAAAAATACCCTGCTTCTGTAGAGACTTGTCAGATATCATAGGCCAGAAGCCACAAGGATGGATGCTCCCGCTGTACAGAGAAGTGGTGGATGACTGTCCAGGTAGTTAACTGTCGTTGTCTTCTCCTAAATTTTGGAAGTTACTTCATCATGCTTCCAACTTCAGGTATATATTTTCCTTCTCAGGTCTTGACGGTGTTGAAGATTGTATAGTTGAGGTTGTTATTACTTCACATCTCAGCAAAGACACTCAGGTGTTAGAACTTTATTGTTCAAGATAAACAACCTTGAAGCAATCCCTGTGCATTTCCTCGTATCAACATTTTAGACATTAAATTGCACCTTGTATTTGTTGTTTGTTAGTGGTAGTTTGACCTCACTTATGTTAGTACCTTTCTCTTCCCCAGACACTGCCTTATGATGATCCCTATAGTATGTAGTTTTATACTTAGTTTAGAACCTTCCTATTTAGACAAAAGGGGGACATGTAGCGGGAAATCAGAAGCTACACATGTGAACTGATTGCATCAGAGTGCTGGAGCCTAGCGGGCCATGGTCAACTGGAAAGAGCGTCGGAAGTAAAGCCCCTGATGAAAGAGGTGGAAGAGGAAGCTGGGCTCTGGCGTGGTTCCTGGATCGGCGGCAGATCGGGTGGTTGGAAAACTCTCCGACGTGCTGCTTCTCCCTCTGTTTTCTCCCTTTGAACAAAACCCTTCTCTGTAAGTGATATTTGGATAATAAATATTACTTAATATATATCTCATGGCGGGTTAATTACCGTAATACATCCACACTCACTTGCTTATGGTTCCCTTCCAGAATTAAGAAGTGAGTCACAAGTGAAAGGGGGATGGGTGGATGCTGAGTCTGCCTTGTGGAGCAGACACTGACTGAAAAGGCTCTTTCATTCTCCTGGCAGAGGCAGCCTTGCAGCTGGGGCCCACTGCTTTGATGATACCCCTGACAGCTGGTGGCCTCTTTAGAGAACATGGGCTTAACCCCTGGCTCTAGTAATAGGGGAGGCAGTTTAAATGGTCACCCACCATCAAGTCAAGAATATCTACTCAATCTAAATTTCAACGTGAAATCTTCCTTCTGAGACCTAGGATTGTGCTCCAGGCCACATTTACAGTGATATCAAACAAAACAAACCCTGTCTCTTCTGTCTCCACTCCTTCTCTCCGATCTTTCCCAGGAAATCTCTCAGCTCTACACTGTAACTCAATCATTGCATACACCCAGAACTACCCGCTCTGACAACGACCATCATCAGTAGAAAAGCAGCTACAACGCTCCTGCCCTGAAGATTTTATAAGCTCTCAGAGTTAGGACTGATAGCTTCCTGTTGAAGGACTACACTTCCCAGCTTCCCTTGCAGACTATGAAAGTCACTTCCACCCCATAAGGAGCTGCATCCCATCTTCTTGTGTAGGCATTTTGGCCATCAGTACATGTGATGCAAGTTCACCCTCACCATGAACATGGTCCCTCTTGCTTCTCATCTCCTCTCTACATCTGTTTTAAATCATCTAACAAGCCTACCTTCTGCCTATTGTATATAAAGCTGTACAAAAAAATTAACAAATTCACTTTTAAACTTGGGTCCTATCCCTAAAATATCTCCTTGACACTACACAAAATTCCCCAAAGCTGTATGGACATGTTTTCATACTGTATTGAGCAGAGGAAAATGACAAGAAAAATATCCCGTATGTTTTCAGTATAATGCAGTGAAAATCTTTTGCACCACAGTATGATATATATATGTGTGTGTGTGTGTGTGTGTGTGTGTGTGTGTGTGTGATATATATGTCATTTTTATTTTGTTAGCTATTCTTGTGCACATCCTTTGGGTTATATGGAGGAAGAGTGTAAGAGAGAAATCAAGACTGTTTGAACCAATGAGACTTTGACCTCATCAAGGATAGTACTGTAGAGCTATATATATATTATATATATATATATAATATATATATATAATATGAGAGACAGACAGACGACAGACAGACAGACAGGGCAGAGCAGGCTATCAGCCAGCAGAAACAACTGACAGAGCAGAGGAGAACATCCATGTCCTGGCCTGCAGGGGGCAGAATGAGCCAGGGAAAGACAGTGATGATGTAGAGAGAGACTTTAAGACTCCACTCACTCTATAGTCAAACACTGGCCATTTCCTATTCCTTTTCTCATCTCTATCTGCCTCCCAATACCTCTTTTAATATCAAGTCCTGGTGTCTTTTTCTCAAATTCTATGGGAGATTTGTGCCAAATCTCTAAACTTTGCTCTTAGCCTGTGGGAAATTGCTGCATCATTCAGAAGAGCGGAGAGACACATGACAGGCTTTCTCTGAGCCTTAAGGTAATACTTTGCTGGTATAAGACTGTCTTCTATGGGGTCATATCCTTCTTGTTTTCTGGATGATGTTTCTGGGGCTATGCTTTCATGGAAGAGTGGACTTGGGAAGGAGCTTCTGAGTCTCATAATATAGCACATACTTGGAGAGACATAACAAGCAAAGGACCTAGTCTCAAAAAATAAAATAAGGTGGAGGATTATAGAGGAAGATACCAGTAACAACTTTTGGCTTCTACATGTACACACCCTACCAACACACACACACACACACACACACACACACACACACACACACACACACAGGTTCACATAAAAGGAGAAATTGCAGTGTTTTTCTGAATCTGGTGTGATGAACAAGGTGTACTTGTCTTACTTAGGGCTCTGTTGCTGTGACGAGACACCATGACCATGGCAATTCATATAAAGAAAAACATTTAATTGGGGGTGGCTTACAGATTCAGAGGTTTAGTCCATTATCATCATGGCAGGTGGCAGACATGGTGCTGGAGAAGAGGGTGAGAGTTCTCTTTCTTGATCCAAAGGCAATAGGAAGTGAACCGAGCCAACACTAGGAGTCTCTTAAGCATAGGAAATCTCAAAGCCCATCCGTACAATGACACACTTCCTCCAACAAGACCACACCTACTTAGACAAAGCCACACCTCCTAATAATGTCATTACCTATGAGCCTATGGGGTCAATTACTTTAAACTACCAAAGCATCTATTAAATGCTTCCTATGGCTTAGTGTATTCAGATGGCACTACTAAGTCTACTTCAGGAGATAACACAGCTGATCACATGGATCATACACTGTGAAACTGGGGTTGCAGGCATCACCTAGTCACTCTACCATCTTTGTGCTGTATTGAAAAGCTTTCATCACAGACCCACATCATTATGTAGAGTGACTATACTGAGTTGCCATGTCTTTCTTTTATGTAGTCTAAACCGCTCCAATATTTGTCTCATTCCTGTGGTGGAAATTGGAAGCAGAATCTTTGGAACTTGATCTAGAATCTTCCCAATAGTGGACTTGTTCACTAATAGAAATCTTCCTTTATTGCGTCCTAGTCTACAACTGACAACACAATCTTTGTTTGACAAACTTCCTTTGGCTCGTGAAGGGTCATTTTCCTGCTCTCCTGGTCTTCTTTAGTTGATGTGCCCTTTTGTGATCAGTCTCTAGGGTGTGAGGCTCTGTCCAGTTGCCAACTGCTTCTACGGAAGCACAGTGTCTTGAACTCACCTCACTTAGGCCTTCAGTTTTACCATTAGAGTGATGACTGTTAAGGCTGTATCTCCACGGGCCTCTGTGTTCATGTATGCAATTGCATGGTTGAGTTTCAACATGTGTGTGTAATAGTCAATGTCATCAACAAACATGTGGGTCTCTCACTATCCCCATCTGCTTTAGTTAGGTTTTTATTGCTGTGAAGAGACACTATGACTGTAGAAATTCTTATCAAGAGTAGGTGGTTCACTTACAGTTTCAGAGATTCAGTCCATTTTATCAACATGACAGTAGCATGGCAGCTTACAGGCAGATGGGTGCTAGAGCTGAGAGTCTTACATCTTGCAGACAACAGGAAGTTAACTGTCAGTAACACAAGGAAAGCTTGAGCAAAAGAGACCTCAAAGTCCCTCCCCATAGTAACACACTTCCTCCAACAAGGCCACACCTCCTAAGAGTGCCACTTCCTGTGGGGCCATTTTCATTCAAACCACCGCATTATCTAAACCCACTTTGCCTCCATTCATTCTTATCTCAGCTGTGGTATCACCCAGCTGCTCAAGCCAATATTAAGGGTTCACCCTGTTGGCTCTTTCCTGTGTACCAAGTTTAACATATTAAAGGTCCTGTTGCTTCCACCTATGAACCTTTTGGACTCTGCCCCTGCTTTCGGTCTTACTCTGTGCTAGCCCAAACCACCCATCTGTCTTTCCCAGATGACTATTGTAGCCTTCACACCAGGCTGCTACGGCCACTCTTGATCTTCATGTTCTGTATTGTGGCTCCAGTGGTGCCAAACATATCAAGTCTCTTCCTTCTTAAAGTATGCACTAGATTGCCATCATAGCTGGAGTGAGAGTCAAACCCTTTCCTGGGCTGACAAAGGCTCCCTGGCCCAGCCTCTGGTTGCTTTACTGGGTTTCTGGAAAACCTTTGTTCACCAGCTCATGATGACAGAGGTATAAAGAAAATAACAAGCTGATCATCAAGAGAGATCATAAGCTATGGAATGAAGGCTTTGGGCAACTCTTAGTCACTGTGTCATCTCGTGCTGTCCTGAACAGGCTGTCACTTTATTTTAATCTTAAAGTATTTGCACCAACTTCCTTGTCATCAAGGACTCAGTGGGAACGTGAGATTCTTCTAAGTGCCTTCCTTGACTACTGGGTCTGAACAGCTTTCTGGTTATACTGCTTTATTGTGTGTATAAAGTTTATTATTATCTCATTTCAAGATTTTAATTAGTTTTTCTTTTCCCAGTGAAATGTTCAGAAAACTCCTGGATGTCTTACCTGTGATTTGTATACCTAAGATCGATTCTAGTTGTTTATTTATTGATAGAGCCTTGCTCCACAGCCCAAGCTATCCTTTAACTCTGTTCCTCCTGCAGAGCTCAGATTATAGATTTGTGCCATCACAAGCCATAATTCCTCAGATGCCTTAATCCAGGAAGACAATAACTTTTTACATCATTAAACTAGAAGACCTGACTTCTAATTATTGCTAAAATGTATAGAAACTTGAAATATAATTGAAATTCATAAGTGTCAGGAATAGTATTTCCTTTTAATAGTATTTATTTTTAAAACATAAAATGAGAATAAAATGAAAAATTCTGTGTAGTCTACAAAAGATTCGTTAACTGTGCTTTGATAACCCTGTAGATGCAACACTCTGATACCATGACCCACTCATTCTGTTCAAATTTGAAGCACTTAGATTATGGTTTATCTCCTGTGAAAAGAATGTTGAAGTGAAATGAATGGGTAGAAGTTTGGTTTGACTGTTGATTAGGAAAGGAATCTTGGAGGGAAGCCCATGTTTGGATGCATTTGACTGCTCTCTGCCAATTTCTTTGCCTGTCCAGGGCTCTACAGTCCTATCCTTGATGAGGTCAAAGTCTCATTGGTCCAAACAGTCTTGATTTCTCTCTTACACTCTTCCTCCATATAACCCAAAGGATGTGCACACGAATAGTTAACAAAATAAAAATACTAAAATTCCTTTAACCCTGTCTTTCCAGAAGGCTTTTGTCTCTCACTGAAACTCTGTCCAGACCTCTGAGTGGTTGAGAGAGCTTTTGACCTCCCTGCTGGCTCTCTTTAGCTACCTGGTAGGGTCCTCTGGTACACTTTCTGCCTCGACAGGACTGACAGATGATGATTCTCTCTCTGCATCTGGCTTGAGTCTCAGCCTACGGGGGCTTTTCTGCCCTGCTATCACCAGCACCAAGTTGTGCGTGGTACATTTCCCAAGCCTTAAGAGGCCCCGGAACATATTTTTCACACTTGTAGAAAACAGGCTGGGGACACTGCCTGAAAACTATTAACATTAAAAGAAGTGGGTTAAAACATTTACCATATGCTTTATCATATTAAAGGTGAGTAAAAGTCATTTTTGGTGAACATCTCGTGAGGTTATTGGCTGGAGATAACCACACCTTGGCCTAGTGGCATGTCTACATTTCAGGGATAGGAATGGCTGAATCCAAGTGACCTGATACCACCTATCATTACCATTCTAAGACAGTTGAATTTCGAGGGCAGTCTCATAAACAGTTGCTATGAAACAAATCAGACTGTAATAGGAATTTTTGTTACTAATGAGTAGCAAGTTGTTATATATTCCCTTGAAGGAGGTGTTGCCTTCTTAATGAAAATTAATAATGAAAGTATTCTTTGCTTGACAAAGTGTCCTAAGCATCCTGACATCTCAAATATTTGTTTAGAGTAATTTACTAATGACTAGTGAATGAGACCGGTACCATTTGGAAATGATAGTTGGGAAACAACAGGGTTAGGGAGACAGAGCTTTTCCTTTTCATGTATGTCTACCTTTCGCAAATGCTGACTCTACCTCTGTTCTAGGTACACAGTTGGCTACAGTTATTTGTAAATGGAGGTTGTCTTGGGGTTACTTTCCTTTCTATTCTTGGAGTTTATATTTGGCATGTATCTGAGATTGTATTGTCCTTACTGTGCAATGATGGCACATACCTTTAATCCCAGCATGCACTGGGGAGACAGAGGCAAGCAGATCTCTGTGAGTTCATAGCAAGTCTGGACTATAGACTGAGTTCCAGGTGAGTCAGAGCTATAAACAGACCCTGCCTCACAAACAAACAAATTCATTGACCTTGAGCCCTTTGAAAATTTCTACTTTCTGAAGTTGTTCGCAGTTAGGCAGCCAGGCCAGACCCAAGGGAATCCATCATCGCCTGCCCTTGAAAACCCACAGCCTGTCTGTTCCTTTCTCAGCAGTTTCGTTATCTGATAAATTTCCCACATGGATCCCCAAAGACTGGAATGTAGGCACATTGATAAAGCTATCTCCTCTTTAGGTTGTAACACAATGGGTCTTTTCAAAATAGAATTGTCTATCTTTTCTCTTTCTGAAACTTTCAGGAAGCTCAAGAAATGGCCCAAGCATCCTGAAAGTTAAATGCATATTAATGTATTAACATTGGCTTAGTAAGTCAGAGGGTGCTGGGGAAATCAGTTTTATAATTTTCTTACAGAAAAAAATTCAATTTTTCTTTCAGTGTTATGTGCATGAATTGGAGATTGGCTGTAGAGGTTTTGGGGAAAGATACATTTGATTCTCACATTTGGATGGACTGGGGGAAGTTGGTGCAGGACTGAAAATGATCGATGTAGTCTGCATTTCACTGTTAATGCTCCGGTGCAGCCACACAGAGCAAGGCAAACCCTACAAGGAGAGGCACTCCTCCTCAGGAGCAGGAGGTTACAACTGAAGGATCACTTAAATTGAAGAATTTTGAAAAATAAATGGCTTTTAATAGAGTGCTAGACTTTTTCTTAAAAAGAAAGCTAATTAAACAAGTCACAGCTTTGCCAAGGTCAATGCAACTGCACTTTGAGTAGTCCAGAAAGGAGAAAATACCCGTTGAAACCAAATAATTTTATTAAAGCCTTTTGCCTCCTCTAGGTGTAAGATTTAGCTTGCTGTAAAATCTACTATCTGATTTTGCAAGTTTTCCTGGAGGAAATGATAGCCGAAACACTATGATGACTTCAGTTCAAGATGTTTTGCTAAGCACCAACTATAAAGCTTCTCCCTGATAAGTGGGCATTCCCTACAGGTCCCAGGGAGCAAACATGGGTAGTTCTGGGGCACTTTTAGTCACCCTACCACACCAGGCAACCTCATGCCAGGCACTTACCTTTGCAAACCTCCTCAACAGAGAAAAATGGGAAATAAGGAAAACATTTCTTGTTCCGTGGATGAGAGAAATGTTAGAGTTAATGCCTTCTGTCTCTGGATCTGTGAAATCTCACCATAGTTGGAAACCTCTGCCTCACTCAAGAGTCGTATTCCAAATCAGCTGGGACAGCAGGCATCCTGCTCACCAGATGGGCATTTGGCAAATATTTGTTGAATAAAGTTCATCAGAGAAAGCAACTGTTACACTGTCATTTCTCTAGGCATATAAAACAGATTTCTGCTTTAATCTCTGATGTAATATTTCATGATAAGTCTATCCATAGGTAGACTGTATATCTCATTTTCCGGTCCAGCTGTCACTAATGACTCTGCCTGGACTGTCCTAGCATCCCTCTTTGTTTGAGAAGCCATAATGCCCTCAGAAGGCCAGACTGGAGCCTGTGGCTTCCTCTGGCTTTGTCATCTTATCCCTGCCTCTGCCAGTCTCCAACTAACTTATCTCAGGCTAGGTAGACACAGTCTCAGGTTGCCTAGCTACAACTCCACCTCTGACCTTAGACCGTCTCCCCCATTTGGTTCTGGAAGTTTTACAGTTTTACCTTCTCTAATTGGATTTGTAAGGGTGTGAGATAAGGTTCAATACATTTTCCATGTGGATATTCAATTTCCTCAGAATATTTCCTGAAAAGGCAAATTTTTCCCTGTTGAATGTGATGGGTTCTTCATGGAAAATATACTGAACATAAATGTGACAGCTCATTCCTGAGTCCCTGTTCCCCAGTCATTGATGCTTATTCTATACTGTAACCTTGACTGCTACAGAATTAGGATAAACTTTGTATTATCCCATTTATTATGCTTACTTTGGCTTTAATTTGTGTTTCAGCTACCTTTCTGTTGCTGTAATAAACTACTATGCCCAAAAGCAACTGTCTTAGTTAGGGTTTCTATTGCTAAGAAAGACACCATGACTACAGCAACTCTTATAAAGGAAAGCATTCAATTGGGGCTGGCTTACAGTTTAGAGGTTTAGTCTATTATTGTCACAGTGGGAAGCATGGCAGTGTTCCTGAAGGTAGACATGGTGCTGGAGAAGGAACTAGGGGTTTTACATCTAGATCCACAGGCAGCAGGAAGTGACTAGTGTGAGCTCCCGAGACCTCCAAGTCCACTCCCACAGTGGCACACCTCCTCCAACAACAGGGTCCCAGCTCTAACTGTGCCACTCCCACTGGGTCTATGGGGACATTTTCTTTCAAACCACCACAGCAACATACAGAAGAGTTTATTTTGTCTTACACTTCCAGGAAAGCTGTCTGTAATGATGGGGGAGATATGGCTGGAACACGAAGCCAGCTGATCATATCTCACCACACAAGAAACAGAGGGAACAAACTATAACTGGGGTGATGCCATGAATCACCCCAATGCCTACCCCTAGTAACACATTTCCTTCTGCAAAGCCCCGCTCCCTCAAGGTTCTGTAACTTCCACAAACAGCACAAACCTCAGCCTATGGGGACATTTCTCATTCAAACTGCCATGGCTTGTTTACTGTATTATAGTTCCTTAAAGTAGAAATAAATGCTATGGATATGAAATCATATAAAATAAAAGTTTAAGGTATATATGAAATATAGATGTTTTATGCTATGAATGTAAATTTTACTATGAGTTTGCCATTTGGTACTTACACTTTTAATTTAGTCAAGATACTAATTTTTTGTATGATCTTTTTGGCCCATAGATTGATACAGTCTCAAATACTTGGAAGGATTTTCTAAGTTTTTTTTTTTTTTTTTTTTTTTTTTTTTTTTTTTTTTTTTTTTTTTTTTTTTTTTTTTTTTTTTTTTTTGTCGGTCTCTAAATCTAACCACTTTACATTAGGGAACACACTTTGTGTGGTTCCTGTCCTTTAAAGATGTACCAAGACTTATTTTATAATCCAGAACAGAGTCTATTTTGGTAAATGTTTTGCATGAACTTGATAGGGCTATAAATTCTACTGTTAATTTCTGCTATTTCCTATCAGAATTTCTTTCTACCTAGAAAGGGAGTCCTTTGGAGAGCCCCCCCCCACCATGCTTCTGTGCCGAGATTTGATCCACCAAGAAGTGGTGGAATGTTCTGTGATGTCCTAATTGAGGTTATGGGTAGGATCTTCCATCTCCTTGAGGACAGGCTATCAGGAGATTGCCATGACTCATGTTGCCATCCCTTGTTATTCTTTTGGGTGTACATGATAGAAAGAATCCAGGGAACCAGCACTGTTGGCCACACTTTCTTTTCTGTCTCTATAAGTAATAATGGTCTGCACTAAGAAGAACCTCCGTGTGAAATTACTAGCCCCAGAAGACAGACCTTGACTTGCCCTTGCTGTGTGTATGTTACACCTGTGCAAACTTTGTGTTCCCCAAGAGATGTCTTTCTGTCTCTCTGGGCTTTTCTGACATGTATGCTAAAAACCTTAGATTCCATTCCTAAAGCTAGCCACCGATGTCTGTTCCTTCTTTGGCCACTTCCTCCTCCTGAGACTGACTACCAAAGTCCAGAAATCAGAAGGCCCCTTTGGCTCACCTAAATAGCATGCCCAAATAAAATTAAACACCTCATCCTACCACAGAGTTTCCCCCTTTACCTTTATAAACCGCCATTTGTCTGTGGGCCGCATCTGTCTCCTCTTGATCCAGAGGTGATCTTTTGTCCCTCTGGGACAAATGTCTCTGCCCCTCTCCTTTGTCCCCCTCCCCCTCTCCTTCCTCCTCTATCTCCTTTACCACCGCACCCTAGCCCATTCTAACACAGACCTTCCCTTTTCCTCTTCTTAAGAATGACACCTGCAAGGTCATTTGCTGCTGTTTTTCTGCCTGAGTCAGAAGCAGCCACTTGAACTTTTCTTCCTGCTTAATGAAGAATCTCTGTGAAATCAGGTGTTTGGGTGTGGTTTGTGCCTAATCCAGGGTCTGGGAGGAAGCCCCCACTGTGTGGGAGTCCTCTTCAGTTACTATGAAATTTTTATCCAGTTTTATATTTTGCATTCTAGAAGAAGGATATTTCGAACTCCCCACCTTACCAATCTGGACATCCCATGTCTTCATTATTTTTTATTTTCTTGATCATTATATCCTGCATAGTATAATGTCTTCAGCACATTTTTCCAGAGGCAGAACTCTGTTTGCCTGTTAGCCTCAAAGCCTACCTTATTCATTTGAACATCTTGAATATTCCATGGTAGGCTAGATGTAGCTCCGTGGTAGACCAATTACCTACAAGTGTGAGGCTCCATGTTCACTCTCTGGTACTACAAAAATAAATGAACAAACTCTCTCAGAAGACTCAAGTCACTGTGAAAAGTACTCCTCAGGGCAAAGGAAGACATGGTTGTTTGAGAAACTTAAGCTAGCGTCTTCACTTCAAGTCTAATCAGAACTTTGAGAGGCTCCTATGCAATCCAAGAGTTTGACAAAGAAAGTCTAATACAGATTTACCACGGACCCATCTCTTGTGATGATCTGAGCACCCCTGGAAACTGTGCACGATGAACACCTTTGAGGCAATAGCTCTCTGTTGCCCTCTTGTGGTGAATTGCTTCACTTCAGTCCTATTCAGGGCTTTTCAAAAGCCTCCCCAGAGTTTTCCCTGTGGTTATCAGATCTGGGGAGGTATTTACCTTCCTCCGATGCAGACCTGATTGTTCTATGCTCTAATGGTTTTTATGGCCTCGCAATGACACTCGCGTTTCCGAGAAGGAAAACGGCAGGTACTACTTGTGTAGAAATCTCTTTTTGCCTGGATAGTTTCCTGGAAATCTTACTAGTTATAACCAAAGAAGTAGGCGGGCGTGTCTGCTGTACCTGTTCTTAAAAAGACAGGATGTATCTCACTGCCTGCAATGTCAATACGAACTGAGTTTGAAAGATGCTTGAAGCTTAGGATTGCACATTGTTCACTTGGATACCACTTGTTCACAACTCGGCTGTGCTAGGCCACCGGGAAAGATACCAGGGATAAATGAGAAATAACTAAGAGTATATTATTGGAGCAAGAAAACTATTACTTGACTTCTATTTAAGCCTTAATGCAACCAGATACCAAACTTCCATTGCAATTTACCAGCGTTTTAAACCGGCGTCAGCTGAACCAGTTGGAAAACACGAGGGTAGCTCTACCAGAGTGGATCCCAGAGTGGCAAGTAGGTAAAGAGATGGATGTTGGAACTTGTGCGTGGGCTGCAGGGGGATAGAGGCTAAATAGGCAGCTGGTATTTGCTAATTAATACCATAGTTGCAGAATAAGGAAAATAATTACTAGTGATTCTTTTCAGATAGAAAACTTGGAAATATAATTAATTGTTTAGACATTGACTTCTTCAGCATCTCATTAACAACTTTCTGAAGTATCACGTCCCCTGTATGGTTGGAGGCTGCTCATCAATAGCTCTTATAGATTTTTTAGTGTAGCTAAAGAAAGCATGACTCTAGCATTTGCAATTCAGGGGATGAGGGCAGCTTCTTTCTGAGGTGAAATGATGAGGTTGAGAAGGCTTTCAATTGCTTAATAACACAACAAATCTGAAGATATTTAAAAGTAAATGTTAGCTGTGTATAGCAGCACACATCTGTATTCCTGGTTACTTGGGCAGTAGGGGTGAGAGATTTGCAAGTCAGTAAGTAGTCTCCAGGGGCAAGTTAGTGGAAGCTTCAAAATAAAAATAATAAAGCTGAATTGGTAACCCAGTGGGGGAATGCTTTCCTGGTATTCAGGAGGCCCTGTGTTAAAATGTTTGAGCATAGTCTCAATGAAATTTCAAAAATGGCTTCAGAAGCCAGGCAGATGCACTACCTGCTTTGTAGTCCGACTTCTCAGGAGGCTGTAGAGAGCAGGCTGGAGTGCAGGTAGACAAGGCCCATTCCTTACTGTGTGTTGCTGTTTTATGAACGAAACTCATCTCTGACTGACTCAAAGAAGCTGTCGATCGCTTAGAGGATTTAAGTAAGCTTCTGTGGGCTTCTGGCAAATATTCTTGGATGGAAGTATTCCAGTAGACAGTACTGAAAACCTGGTACTCTTGAAATGTTTGGGACTTTCTGGATGCAGGCTGCATCAACTATGAGAATCATGAATCAATGTGTGTGTGTGTGTGTGTGTGTGTGTGTGTGTGTGTGTGTGTGTGTGTGTGTGTGTGTGTGTAGTTTTAACATGGTCAAAGATTCTCAAGTGAGAGTCACCAGTATTTCTTTATTCTACTTAGAGTAAGAATTGGCATGGAGAGAATAGAGACAATGATATCCCTTACAAACCACCATTTTAGTAAGGCTATGCCTTTTATGCAATTTTTAACTTTTTAAAGGCTTCCATTCTAACTCTGAAGGTTTAAATACTTCCCTTCCTAGAGAACAAGCAAATGCAGTTGAGAGTATTTTTGTGTGTGTTTGGAGGGGAGTGGTGATTTTATTTTGTGTGTGTAATATCACTAAAATGAATCTCTGACCACAAGCATTGCTTCTGAACCACTTCATATTAAATATATAAAGAAACCAATCATTTAAAAACAACCAAGTTAACTTATGATTTTATTAACATTTTATTCAGTTACTAAAAAATTATTTGATGTGTGATCAAAGTCAAGGAATTCTGAACATTTTAAGGTAACATGAATATGATGCTAAGATCAATAGTATAATTTGAACTTCAATAGTAAATTTCCTTACTTAAGTTAAATAAGTATCTTTTTTATATTGTTAAAGGAAATAAGCTCTGATGTCTATGTGTGTACAGGCACAATGTAAGCAGCCCACAGGGGAGCTATTGGCTTAATGCATGTGTGGCCAATATCTATCTTTCTTGACACTGAGCTGTTTTGTAAAGGCCATTTAGCATGACCTGATCTCAGTTTTAATGTGTAGCATTCACATAGGGTTATTTCCTGCCAGTAGAGTATAAAAGCAGCTGCTTGTCAGATGACAACCCTTATTTTATCCCCCTACATTTATATAGAATGCTGTTTTTTCCATTTGCAGTGATTATGCCATAAGATGTCCTGGGTGGCTCAGAGGTCCTTGTGCTCACAGGTGAGCCCTGGAAGAACCTAGAATGTTAAATACACAGGGTCCTTCCTTCAAAGGAAGGAATGAAGTACCAGGCATCTGCCCAAGAAGGCTGGGAGCAGATGTGCCTTCTAGACTGCTGATTGTGTGGCTGGAGACCACACTGGACCCACCCTCAGACCCTTATTGAAAGCTTCTTTTTTTTTTTTCAGTCTATAGAATCCATCTTTATGGAATTTACAAAGAGTTTGGACGTGGTTGCATCTGATCTTCAGTTAGCTTACCTTGTTCTTCAAGGAGATTTATGAATACTTTATGGTGCAAATGAGATTGAGTTAGTTATCACCAGGGAAGTTTTCAACAATTGTGCTGTGCCTAAATATTTCTAAAATAAACCACCCACGCCAGCTACTGAACAGTGTTGAACTGAACTGCCTTCTTGCCTCCGCAGTCCCCTAAAGGTTACAGAGACTCTGGAGAACTGTAAACAAGGCTTCTCAAGAATATCGAAACATTAAAAAAAAAATCCTTTCTATAGACAGAAGAGATGCTTCAGTGGTTAAGAGAACTGGCTGCTCTTGCAGAGGACCCAGGTTTGGTGCCCAGATCCAACATGGCAGCTTAGGCTTACAACTGTTAGAGTTGGCGCCCCAAAACAGAGAGCTTCACTTCGATATCGGGTCACACAGAAGCTTTATTAAGCACGAGCTCGCGGGTCACCAGCAGGAGATGAGGCTAGTGACCTCCAGTCTAAGGCTCGCAGGCCTTTTCTAGGGCAGTTCTACCAGGGCGGGGGAGTGGGGGTCTTCCAGGGTGAAGTCATCTGGTCGGGCCAGATGTCTGGGTGGGTAAAGGAATTCCGAGTTACGTTAGACATCAGGCATTTTAATCACAGGTTCGACCAGACCATTATGTCCTATCTGAGTTGATTACGGCTATCTGGGCTGGGTCACTCTGTTTCCTGGGACAGACTTTTAGACTTTTAGTTCCTTGTTCTCATGGGGGGGGGTGCTCTGCTGAATACCTGAACTGAATGCCTGGATCAAGCCCTAGAACCCAGGGTCCTTCACAACCATCTGTAACTATAGGTCCAGGGGACTTTGATTGTATCTTCTGGTCTCCTTGGCATTCTGCACACATGGTGTGTGTGTGTGTGTGTGTGTGTGTGTGTGTGTGTGTGTGTGTATCCAAGTGTTCTGTTGCAGAAGCTTTTTTAAAAAATCCTGCTCACCCAGCCACCAAGAGCTCACTTTTTTAGGCACCTTGTCTCCCTTATTCTTGGTCTCTCAAGGATAATTATGATATTTTCATAATTTCATCCATGCAATCACTTTAAATAAAGCAAAAAAGTATCATCATTCATTTCATTGTAGAATAGTAGCTTATCTCAAACATAAGTATTTTATCAGCTAAATTGTCCAAGGATGGCTTTAGAATTTTAAGAAGACCACACAATTAATAGAAATAATACCAAAACCATTTTCCATGTCGTTTGAACATTTTCAGGAAAAATTTAGGTGGTGTGTTGCTTTTGGGAGTCGGTACTGTTTTAGATGTTTCTCTTTACTTTGGCAACAGCACCAACAGATGCTAAAGCCTCCAAGTTTTCTAAGCTATTTGTCCCAGAGTTTCTGTGATATGTCCCTGGCATAAGTAAGTAAATCTGAAAAGCTTTTGTAGATGAATATTTGAAAGTGAGTTTTATATCACTCCTAAAATCTAGCAAGGGAAATTATCTCTAGAGGAACCCATCTCATTAAGTTGGCAGTTTTTATTATGCTTTAATTAGCTCTTTCATTGTTGAGGAGCTCATGTTCCCAGGAGGCAGAAGTTCAGACACCCAGAGCTTGAAGTATAAATATATAATCTTCACAAAGGTCTGGCTGGTTTTAGACATCGGTTGGTTAATAACACAGAATTAAACATCTCTGTCAGAATGGGATCTATCAGTGAGACCCACAGAGTCACAGTGGGTGGCACACTCCAATCAGCTGCACCAGGAGAGCAGCACAGACTTGGAACGGTTGGGAAATATAAGCTTCATATTTAATTAATCCTGAAATATTTAATTGGCAAACTGTCGTACTAATTAATGTTCCTTAGACCATATGGAAAGAAGACCAATTATGAGGTGACCTTAATCTGTCCCTTTAAAAACAATGGTCCTCATTCAGGGTGTTCAATTTCAATTTAATTGCTCAAAGGCTTTGTGGCTGGGTTAATGTTTATGTTTCTCTTTTGGTAGCCTGCAGAATACTTTCCATACCAAAGACATTAGAACACAGGGACATGGGTTCTATGTAGGCACCAGATAGACCTCTCCATGTTCAATGAGGTGTATGGGTATTGTCTTCAGCAGTGGGGCATTGCTGTCAGTTTGTAGAGAGTAATCTATTGTCTTGGCAACAGCTTGGGTTGTTTGGAGATTTCCATGGAACTTCTTTGGTCAACACCTCAAGTAGATGTAACCCAGCCCTGGTCCTGGAAGCTTCCTTTGGTGACAAGAGTGGCTAGCTGGGGATCTGCCTCCCCCATTACTTGAAGGCTTCATTAGGATTATCTTCATATACTTTAGGAAGTTCCCACCGCAGAAGATTTCCACACAACCCATCAAATTCTCCTTGATTCTAGCTGTCTCTCCCCATGTTCTCTCCTCAGCCACATCTTCTCTTCCCCTTCCCATCTGATATTATGTTCCCCTCACCTTCAGTTGACCCGTAAAAGCTTTTCTATTTCTTTAAGTGTTTTTCAGTCATGTGAAAGTTTCCTTTACTGAGAATTTTCTGTTTAGAACTGTGCTTTAGTTTATTAATTAAATTAGTTAATTAATTAATTATTTTATGTATAAGTGCTCTACCTGCATATATGTCTTTATGCCAGAAGAGGGCATCAGATCCCACCATTGATGGTTATGAACTACCATGTGGTTGCTAGAAATTGAACTCAGGACCTCTGGAAGAGCAGCCAGTGCTCTTAACTGCTGAGTCATCTCTCCAGCTCTGATGCTCCATTTTTTAATTGGGTTATTTGTTTGTTTGTTGCTTTGATATCTAGCCTCTAGAGTTCTTTATATATTTTGGATGTAATTTATCAATGTGGAGTTGGTAAAAATCTTTCCTCATTCTGTAGGCTATTGCTTTGTCAAAATGATAGTGTTGTTCTTTGCCTTACCAAAAAGGGATTCAGTTTCATGAGATCCCATTTGTTAATTGTTGACCTTAGTGCTTGTGCTAACAGTGTTCTGTTCAGAAAATTGCAAGGCTGCTTCTCACTTTCTCTTCTATCAGGTTTGGTGTATCTGGTTTTATGTTGAGGTTTTTGATCCATTTGAAGTGGAGTTTTGTGCAGGAGGAATAATATGAATCTATTTGGATTTTATTTGATGGATACATGTGGTGATATATTTTATATTTAATAAAATTAGTCTGGAATATCAGAGAACAGAGTCACCTACAGTCAAGTCATGAGGATCAGAGAGTGGTGACCCAGGCCTTTAATTACCCAGTATGGGAATGACAAAGTGATAACTCACAGCTTTAATTCCATCACTCAAGACACACATCTTTCTGTGTTTCTGTGAGTTCAAGGCCTAGCAACCAAACAGTAGCAGCTCACATCATTAACTCTAGGATTATGATTCAGAGTTGAACTCAGAAGTGAAACTACTGGGTGAAGAAGATATTTAAGGAGGTGTAGTCAGACTATTCTGTAAAAGTGACCATCCAGGCAGAGGACTCTGAGAAGTTGGCTGGATGAGAACTGACTATGGCCTGTTTCCTCTCTCTGATATTCTAGCTTTTTCTCTGAGTTCACATTAAATACCAACTAGAATTTGTGCTTTAGATACATGTAACCATCTAATCTGACCATCACTATTTGTTGCAGATGTTAACTTTTATTCAGTGTATTTCTGGCTTCTTAATTAAAAAAAAAGTCAGTTATCCATAGGTGTATGGATTTATGTCTGAGTCTTCAATTTGATTCCATTGATCAGTGTGTCAATTTTTATGCCAAATCCATGCTGTTTTTATTACTATAGCTTAGTAGCACAACTTGAAATAGGGAATGGTGATCACTTCCAGCAGTTCTTTGTTTAGGACTGCCATAGCTATCCTGGGTGTGTGCACGTGCACTTTTTTTTTCTCAGTGAAAAGATCAAAAGTCACCTTCCTGTGAAACAGAGACAAGGAAACATGGTTCAATATCTGCCTCTGTGGGGGTAAGATATTGACTGTGTGTTCAAAGCAGTGAAGAGGAAATAATAAAAATATCATTTAAATTATCTCAGATGCAGCTCCAAGTATCCTTTTGATTTGGAACTATTATTTGCACACGAATTACCTCATTGCTGTGACCTTGCTTTCATTGACTTGGTAAATGAGTTTCAGTCTGTTTTCCCAGAGGACTGAAATAGCAAGAAGCCAGTAAAGCCCTCCCTAGCTCACCAGCTTCCATAATGAATGGCTGGGACAATAATTGTTTCCCAAAGAAACTACATTGAGCAGGTGGTTTATATCATAAGTTATAGGAGAATAACAACTTGGGAGAAAACCAGTCCCCAAACATATGCATTCACCTTTGTAATAACAGAACTGTCTTAACATGTGACTGTGCTCAAGCCCTGCCGGGCCACTAGCTAAATATCCTGAGATACCATATGCAGAGATACATACTACATACTACTATGTAGCTACTGGATAAGTTAACTAAAATAGCCAGCTCTTCGGTGGCACTCCTCATTTCATGCTCAGTAGTCCCATGGCCAGTCATTATTGGATTGGACAATGCAGACTAAGAACGTTTTTATCCTTCCAGAGAGTCCTAGTTGGATAATGTGGTTCATCTCATCCTACAACTTGCTAGGATAATTTTCTCTTTTATTACAGATTTATTTTTTAAATTTTTTCTGTCTCTCTGTGTGTCTCAGTCTCCCCCCTCCCTCCATTTGTGGGGGTATATGTTCATGTGTGCAGTGCTCACAGAGGCCAGAAGAGGGCATTGAATCCCCTGGAGGTAGAGCCTCCTATTTAGGGTGCTGAGAATTGAAATCAGACCCACTAAAGAGCATTACTGGCTTTTAGCCACTAGGTCACCTCTTTAGCCCCCATAATTTTTCTTAAATGATGACTTTTTTATTAAGCAATTTATACTTTTTTTAATTAGAGGTTTAGAAATGACAGATAAGCCAAACAAATTTCACTATTAGCTAATTATCATATATCAGATGCATATATGACTATTTAGTATTTCATGTTAACTTTTATTTCTTCTTATATAAATACAACACACATTTTATAATTTATCACCCAAATTTTAGGAATATTTCTTCTTTCTTTTTTATTTAAGAAAATTTTTATTCATTTTACAACCAGAGTCCCCTCTCATTCCGCCATTCTATTACCCCCCAGCCCCTCCCCTGAAAGGGTAAGACCTCCCTTGGAGTCATCAATGCCTGATACATTCATTTGGGCAGGACCAAGCCCCTGCATCAAGGCTGAGGAAGGTGTCCCACTATAGGGAATGGGCTCCAGAAAGCCAGCTCATTCTGGATAGATCGTGATCTCATTGCTAGGGGCCCTTTAAACAGACCAAGCTACACAACTGTCTTTCGAATGCAGAGGGCCTAGTCCAGTCCCATGCAGGCTCCACAGCTGTTGATCTAAAGTTTGTTAGTTCCTACTAGCTTGGTCCAGTTGTCTCTGTAGATTTCCCCATCATGATCTTGGTCACTCTTGCTTATATAATCCCTCTTCCCTCTCTTCAGCTGGACTCTCTGAGCTCAGCCTGGTGCTTGGCTGTGGATCTCTGCATCTGTTTCCATCTCTGTATATGCTACTGGATGAAGGCTCTAGGATGACAGAATGTTCACCAATCTGATCACTGCGGTAGGCCAGCTCAGGCAACCTCTCCACTATTGCTAGTGGTCTAGGCTGGGGTCATTTTTATGGATTCCTGGGTATTTCCCTAGCACCAGGTTTCTCCTTAACCCCATAATATTAGGAGCTCTATCAAGATATCTCTTTCCTTGCTCCCTGACTCTGTTCCTGTTCCAGCTCGACCATCCTGTTCCCTCTTGTTCTCAGCCTCCATCCCCTCCCCTCTGTTGCCTCCCCTCACCCAAGTTTACCCAGGAGATCTCATCTATTTCCCCTTCTCAGGATGATCCAAGCATCCCTGTCAGGGTCCTTCTTGTTAACTAGTTTCTCTAGAGCTGTGGGTTGTAATCTGGTTATACTTTGCTCTACATCTAGCACCTACTTATGAGTACATAACATGTTTGTCTTTCCAAGTCTGGGTTATCTCACTAAGGATGATATTTTCTAGGTGCATCCATTTGCTTGCAAATTTCATGATGTCATTGTTTTTTTACTGCTAAGTAATACTCCATTGTATATGTAACATAATGTTTTAAAATCCATTCTTCAGTTGAGGGACATTTAGGTTGTCTCCAGGTTCTGGCTATTACAAATAATGCTGCTATGGACATAGTCAAGCAAGTATCCTTGTGGTATGATTGAGTATTCCTTGTGCATATGCCCAAGAGTGGTATCATTGGGTCTTGAGATAGATTGATTCCCACTTTTCTGAGAAGTCACCATACTAATTTCTAAAGAGACTGTACAAGTTTTTACTCTACCAACAGTGGAGGAGTGTTCACCGTGCTCCACATCCTCTCCAATATAAGCTGTCATCAGTGTCTTTGATCTTAGCCATTCTGACAAGTCTAAGATGTTATCTCAGAGTCATTTTAATTTGAATTTCCCTGATGACTAAGAATGTTGAGTAATTCCTTGAATGTCTTTTAGTCATTTGAGATTTGCCTGTTGAGAATTCTGTTTAGATGTACCCCCCTTTTTTTATTGGATTGTTTGGTATTTTGATGTCTAGTTTTTTTTAAAGTTTTTATATATTTTGGAGATCAGCCCTCTGTCAGATGTGGTTGCTGAGGGCCATGGGAATATTCAGCAAATGACAACCAGTATTTCACAGCTTGTCCTACTACATGACTAACTCTGTGTTGGGGAACCCACTAGGCAAAGTCCATGGAAGAGTCCTGCTAAACAAAATCCATGGAGTGGCCCCACTAGACAAAGCCTGTAAGTTTTTCTTCTCTGTAACTTTCTTGGTGCCACTGCTATACCTCCCTAGTAAGAACAGCTGTGAGGTCCCTTCCACAGGCCACTGGTAGTGTGTTTTACATCTTTGGGCACACTTACAGTTGTAGATAGTCAGCAAAGTTGATTTCTGTTTAATCTATATAAGTCTGATGTATGGAAATAATACCAGAATATTCTTTTTTACTGACACAACAAAGTAATAGTATTTTCAGTCTCAAATACAACTAATTTTAGACTTCAGAACAAATTCAACAGGCTATACAAAGACTGATTCCCAGGTTTATTGCTAAATTGAGGCCAGGCTGTTTTGAGACATACCCCCCTTGCAATAGTTGACTTTCTGCACATACCCTGACCACTCCAGGTTCAACCTGATACTGTTATTGTTATATCCTAAACTTCAGTGTTCTCTGTCTGGAAAAAAGTTATGTGCAAGGCCAAGCATTTACATTGGGCAATCTTTGTGATCTTACTAACTTGAAAACAACCTGTATGATTTCATATGCTATGAGAATGGATTGGGCCCTGAAAATGTAGCATATAATTGTCCAGAGTTTGGTTAAGGAGGGGGGGAGTAGCAGCAATGTAGGGGGGAAGAGAAAAGGAGAAATAAGTATGTATGAATGAGAGTGTGTAAGAGCAGCAGCCATGTAGGGATGAAGCTATGCACAATGTGAGTGTATGTGCGCTGATAGAGAGATGAAGGAGAAGCCTAAAGAGAGAGAGATAATATGAATTATTGAGCAAAAAATGAGTGAATGATGTAGAAGAAGCATATGTGTGTGAGAGATAAAACTGTGTTAAAAAGTTGTTACATATAGGAACTATGGAAAGAGCTGTATGAGAATGTGTGAGAACAATGTAAAATGTTATATGGTGGGAGAACTCTATTTTAAATGAATAGCTATGGCTGTATGGAGATTTGTAACTGTGGAGGCAAGGAAGATGAAACTGTATAAAAAGGAGATACGGATGAAGTGCATGTGAAAGACAGATGTGTTGACTTGTGAAAATAGATGTAACTATGTATAGAGATGTATGACTGTATGTGTGTAAAGAAAGATAGGTAGTTGTATGTATAGAATGCAGCAGTGTGGAAATATGTAGCTAAGTGGAGACAAAGCCAAAAACCATTTTTTAAGACGTAAAAGAGAAAGTCACCATCAAAAGGCATGTACGCTTCCTTATTCTGCCTGTCAGATATTTATTCATAATTATCCTACATAAAAAAGTTTCTTATGTCTTTGCTACTCTGAGGTACTCCTTTATTACTCATGGGATCTGGCCTCTCATGATCCACATTATGTGGGTTGGTTTTCCATTCTGTAGGCTATCATTTTGTATTATTGACTGTGTCCTTTACCTTACAGAAGCTTCTTGGTTTCAGGGGGTCCCATTTATTAATTGCTGCTCTCAGTGTCTGTGTTACTGATGTTATATTCAGAAAGTGCTCTCCTGTACCAATGCATTCAAAGCTACTTCCTATTTTCTCTTCAGTCAGGGTCTATGTAACTGGGTTTGTACTGAAGTCTTTGATCCACCTGGACTTGAATTTTGTGCATGGCGATAGATAAGAATCTATTTGCAATCTTCTACATGTTGACACTCAGCTATGCCAGCACCACTTGTTAAAGATGCTTTTTTTTGTTGTTCATTGTACAATTTTTGGCTTGTCTGTCAAAAATCAGGTGTTCATAGGTGTGCAGATTAATGTCAGGGTCTTCACTTCAATTTATTAGGAATATTTTTATGCCATTTTTCTGTACATCATTTTATATGAATGAATTATAAAAATTCATGATTACCAATGCAGACTTCTACCACATTACACTCCATTTAACAATTTTCCTGAGTAATTTGTGTGTGGGTGCACATGCATGTGTGCACGTGTGTGTTGTGGGTGCCTGTGGAGGGTACAGAGAATCTTGTTGGGCGTCTTCTCCATAGCTTCTCCACAGTAGTTTTCTGAGAATGGTCTTACTAACTTAAATTCTGTATCTCAGGCTCTGAAGCCCCCCAGGCAGTTGGGATGGAACTAAAGTTGATAGAAGCCTGAACCCATGTTTTCTCACCTGCATAGGGCATGGTTTAATGAAATGACTTCTGAGTATTTCTGGCCTAAGAATGTTTTTGATGAGTGACAACATTTGTGTGCTTGTGTTTGTTTTTAAAACAACAAAAGAAGAATGTCCGGGTGGTATATAGGCTTGAGAAAGTGATGTAAACAACTGTTTTGCTTCTCTTGCAGGAATGAGGCATTGCGGTGAGATCTGCAGGTAGAGCGAGGACAAAAAGGTGTGACCACCAGGTGGCAGTAGCACACAGTACACAGTGGGTGGTCCTGACCAGATTGTGTCCTGGGGCAGGAAATTCTTCCAGCTGTGAGCTATTTGAAAGAAAATGGACTGGGGACCCTAACTCAAAGGGAAAGAAAGGGTCATCAAAGAGAGAGTGATAGAATTTTAGATGTGTCTGGGCCAAGGAATTACTGTAGATGAAGTTTTCCTGTCCCACAGCTGTTCTCAAATTAACCCGTATTTCTATCTATGTTTTGCCAAGTGGCTCATGACTTATTACCTCATTTTTCACATGTCCTGTTTGTTTGGGAGGGGCTTGCTGGCTGGCTTCTCTGGGGACTCTCCTGACTCCACCCTACCTCCTTCCAACATTCTCTCTGTGTCAGGCTGTCTCACCCAATCTCTTCTTGCTCTGCTATTGGCTGATCAATTTTTTATTACCAAATTACCAACGGCGGCAGTGTTTAGGAGGTTTAATATAGTCCAAGAGTTATATTTATCTAAGGATAAACCAATGTTGGTTGCTGTTCTTTGGATTGATCAAATCACACAGGCTTCAGATTATTTAAAAGTGTACGTCTGAGCTGGCCATGATAGTGTATTACTGTAAGCCACAGCACAGGGTGGTAGGAAGGCTGAGACAGGAGGATTCAAGTTCAAGAGCAGCCTGAGCTAAGAGTAAGTTCCAGATCAGTCTCAACTAATTAAGACCTTGAAAAAGAAGAAAGTGTGTGTATGGGGGTGGGGTTGTAAATCAAGCAAAACATCAACTAAATGATTTAGACTGGTAAATAAATGAGAGAGGCAGGGACAATTTGGGGTTCCTTTTTATACCAAGAATAATCTACATTTTGTTATTCATTCCTTTAACCAACAAGCATGAATGGGTGCCTACTATGTTTTGTGTTCTATGCCAGAAAATGAACTTAGGGGGTGAAGGAAGATTCTGCCCTTGATTTAAAGAAATATTCAAAGAGAGGGTCCTTTGAGCAGTGGGATGGACCCCAAAATTTACATAGAAAGCTGTTGATTGTTTTTTTAATTTGGTTTTTCTAAAATGTCATCTAACAGCTAATAATTATTTTTAGTAGTATATTTAATGGGCAAACATTTGGAACCTATATTACAACGTATCTGCTTTTTACCTCTGTGACGGTCAGTGTCAGTGGTCAACTTGCAAGACTCTAGAATCCCTTGTGAGATGAGCCTCTGGGCATGCTTGTGGGAAGACAACATTCTGATTGTATTAACTGAGGTAAAAGACTCCCCTGGCTAAGTGCCATGCCAGGCCCTGGCTGAGATCCTGGACTGTCTAATGGAGGGAGCCAAGAGGCAGCACATGTTTACCCCTCCCTGATGCCTGACTGTGTGGGTGTGGTGGGATAGACAGCTGCCTCAAGCTATACAGCTGCTTTGATTTCCATGGGGCACATACGGACATCTGGAAGAAACACTCATACACATAAAATAAAAACAAAGAAACCTTTAAACATAACAAAAATGAGTCTGGCACTATGGAAAGGCCTTCCCAAATCCAAGAGATAATTAGGGAATAGTATGAAAATTTATCTTTCAAAAAGTTGGAAGCCAAGAAGAAATCAACAAATTTTCAAATGTCTGTGACCTACCAGAAATAAACCCAGGAGATATAAAGAATTTAAGCAAATCTGTAGCAGGCAATGAGATTGATGTAATAATTCAAGTCTTCCCACAAATAAAAATCCAAAAGGGCAGATGGATTCATTTATCTACAAAAGTTCTACAGAAATGTAAAGAAAAATCTAACACTGATAATGCTGAAACTGTTTCACAAAATGGAAAGCTCATTCTGTGAAACCGTATTACCCTGCTATCAAAACTGGATAAATATAACAAGAAAGCTATAGACCTGAACACATTAAGAAGGACATATACCATGGCAGAGTTGGTTTCAACCCACAGGGTTGTTTCAATACACACAAATTAGTAAGTATAATATGCCACATAAATAGCCTTAATTAAGTAAACATAGTTTCTTAATAAATTCAGAAAAAAGAATTGACAAAGTTCAATGTATTTTCATGCTAGAAGTCCTGAGGAAATTAAGATCTCAAAATAATAAAGTCTACATAGGACAAACTGATAGCTAACATTCTACTAAATGGTGAGAAATCAGGAGCATCTCTTATAAACTCACGAACAAGATAAGAGTGTCCACACTCCACTGTATTGACTACAGTGCTTGAAGTCTTGTCTAGAGCAATAGGAAAAGAGAAAGGACACTAAAAGGATAAAATAGCCTAAGGAAGAAGTGATCTCTATTTGCAGATGGCATGAATATACACTTAAGAGACACACAGTCTCCACCAGAAAAAAATGTAGGTGAGAAAGCACACTCGGTAAAGTGGCAGGGTGCATCAGCATACAAAAATCAGTAGCCTCTCTGCATATCAACAGCAAGCTTGTTTAGAAAGCAACTGAGGGGGGCTGGAGAGATGGCTCAGCGGTTAAG